>CAJHQP010000150.1:0-268372 GCA_905132765.1 Moricandia arvensis
TGGCACTAGGCTGTGCGCACAAACTCTATATTTTGTAATGTATTATATTGGAAGACGCTTTCCACCTATAATTAATAAAAGTATGTCTATATTCGTTGTTGTGTGCTGAATGATATAAGACCTTGTCCGGGTCGACACAACTCGAAGACCGTGGTACGGGTTGAAAAGCCTTAGGCCATAGGGTCTTGATTTGATATTGATCCTTGGTCGATCTGATTCAGCGAGCTATTATTGTGGAATCCTTGGGTTGTCTCGGGTTAGTCCGGCTTAGGACATTACGGGGGTGTTACACTTGGTGTCAACATCTAAGAAGGTGAGTGTCTACCGAAGCACGAGATGTCGCCGTGCAAGGAAGGAGTACATGCAGCCTGACATGTAGCACGAGGTGTCGCCACACATGCAACGGAAGCATGCTGATCGCCATGTGGAACTGGTGTGGCGCCTTGCATTAGTTTCACTCATAAAGCATAAAATCTGGGAGGAGTGGTGGCGCCCTGCATGAGTCTTGAGCATGTTGACCGCTATGTGGCGCACGAGGTGCCGCCGCGCATGCGACCTGAGCCATGCGGACCGACACCTGGGCTGCCACAAACCTGAAGCTGATTGGCTGCTGTCTTCTATAAATACCAACAACCTCCCTTTAATTTCTACAGATCCAGACCACTTCAAAGAACCTTAAAAACTTGAGAGAAAATTTGAGAAAGAAACCAAGAGATTTCAATAGTTTTTGAGAGTTTTCAGGAGTTTTCGAGATCAGTTACTACACCAGTTTTGGGTCGATGCCTAGAGGATTTTCTGTTTGATTTGCGATTTTTTAAGGGAGGCCACACAAGTTTAGGCACGTTACTGAGATCAGTTTGGACAGGAAGCTACTTGAGGATTCCAAGAAAGGGTTTTGGTCGAGGATTCGGGCAAGGGTCAAAGCCACAACGAACCAAACAATGTGAGTCATGGCAACTGTTTGTTAACTTGTTTTCCTGCAGGTTCCCGTTATTGTTAACTTCGTAATGGTTTGATTAGATAGCAATTAAGGTTTTGAATCATGATTGATTGATTAGTGACATGATTAGTTATAGCATGGTTAGATTTGCGATAAGGTTGCTTGGCTAGTTAGGGAAGACTGAATGCTTAGATAATACTGCTAAGTTGAGGTTAGATAGGTTCTGGAACTGATTGATTGTTAAATTTTTAGATTGCATACTTAGTTATTGCCTGGTGAACGCTTAGATAACTAAAATGCTTGGTTGATTGCTAGGTTGATAGATTGCATGCTTAGGTGATTATTGTTATTTCTTTCTTATGTGTTTTCATGCAGGGATTGTGATGATTTGTTGTTGTTGTGGGAATCGAAATTCGTACTGTCAATTTCCGTTGAATTAGGAACGCAGGGTAAACCCTCGTTTCCCAGAGTTCTCGTATATCTGCTAAACCACACACCAATCAGTCAGAATACAAAGTAAATATCGAAAAATGAAGTTAAAATTGAAAAGAGACCAAATATATGTCTTATTCCGAACGTTTACAAAAGGATAGGAGCCACGGCTATGAGAGCTGTCGGCAAGATCCCTAGTTTTAATAACCTAAGACTGCAAAACCCTAACTGAGTAGCAGCTCGAATAACAAAATCGGAAAGTTGCCTAAATGCTCTAAGTGCTAAGCTATGTTTTCTATGAGTGAAGATTTTCTTATGTTCCTGCATCATCACCCTCGAAATCCTTATATACTCCTCTAGAGGGGGTTTGCTCTTTCCTCTTCTTCCCTTGGTTGAAGTTATCTCTTTGTGGAAATATTCTTTTTTTTCCTTCGATTTTCAAGATTATCTTTCGAAACTTAACGTTTATCCTCCGATCTTTACATTTATCATCCTGCAAAATAAAAGATAAACAGTCACAAATTTGGGCTTGACTTCAGGTAAAATCACGAGTGGGCCTTTGGCCGGGTTTTAGACCGCATCAGGCCATTTTTTAACTTAGGCGTTTTACGATATTATCGAAGTAGCATTGCTAAAACGACTTCGTCCGAAAGTTAGGATCTTTTGTATGGGACATATGATTTTAGGTGTTTAGTTAACCATTGTCGACTCATACGATTTATCTGATCCTTTCTCGAGAAAAAGAGTTCTTTCGGTAAAGTTCCAATGTCAATCCTGATCGAGACGGAACACATATAAGTTCGACAAAGTATCAAGAGAGAGAGAGAGTTAACGCGACGAGGTGAAAATGGATTGTTTGATCCGTCTTGCCAAATGAGCAAATCGAATTGATTTTGCCACCCAACTCGCCATACGGGCGAGTTGGTTTGTCCGGGCCGTCCAACTCGCCATACGGGTGAGTTGGTCGGTCCGAGCCGTCCAACTGGCACGTATGGCGAGTTGGTCGGCTCATGTGGCTGATTTACCCATTCGACGAGTTGTACGTCTTGCTCGTCCATCTTCTCTGTCTGGGGAGTTAGATGATCAAACCTTCTAGTCGTTTCGTCGTATTGCCATTCGGGAATAAGTTTTCTCTTTTTTCGGGGAATCATCTCTTTCTTACACGAAAAGCGTATTCTCGTTGTAGGTTTGAGACGTTAATTCCGTCGTAACTGATTTTGACACCAACAGTTAGCCCCCCAGCTCGTAAGAACTGTGATGTTCTTGCGAGCATTTTTAAAAATATTGGATGAATTAGGCGGAATCCTATTGATCTGAGAAATAAAGAAGACCAGTAAAAAATGAGCTTGGTCCAAACTTACTTGCCATACAAGGCAGTCCATACAACCTTATGTTCCAAGCAACCAAACCTAAGCCTAGAGTGACTTGGAAGGCAAGGAAGTATTCGGACTCGACCAAGATCTTCTAAAAGCTAATTTGAAGTTCAAAATAAGAGAGGTATCTGTTGGAGAAGAGCAGAAGCAAGTGGGATTAAAATAGAGTAAAAATCACATGTGAAGGTTAAGCTTGGGGACCGTTTAGGAGGTGTCCCTTTCACGAGCCAGACCTCCATTTGTTTATTCTTTTACTGCCTATCCCAATTTGTGTTTAAATACATGTTGTATGCCTCCCACATTAAGCAAGGAAAATAAAATCCTTCTATTACTTCCTTTCTCTCTCGATACAAACACATTTTCTCACTCTCTCTCCTCTACACTCGAATCAAACTCTCTTTCTCCTAGTGTTCTTGAGTCTTGTTCTTCTTTTTCTAACAAATCCGACGTCCGAAGCCTGGAGGTGAAATACTGAATTCTTTCTTCTATAAGTATGTGGAGTGGTTTCACAGATTCTTCACATTTTCACAAACTCTTTTAAGAATCAAAAGATTTTATCTTCTCTTTCATTCCTTTGATAAAAAAGAAAGTTATGTCTTTGAGAATAAAGGTTTCCTAAAAGTCTCGGGAAGACCGTTCTGTGCCCGATGGTTCTAGCTCGTAATGCAACGATGCTGCACCAAAAATGGAATTCTCGGCTCATTAGGTCGACCCTGAAGGAGCTGAGGCGTATTGGGCGACCAGGCGAGACGTGAAACCCCCCTGACCTGATATGTGGGCCTTGCTTCGCTTTCAAGCCAACCCCGTAGAGGGTTGTCCAAGCAAAAACTATTTGAATGGGCTTGATACCATCCGGTACCACTGTCAAGTTCCTGAATCGGTTGAGTTTTGTCTTTCGGAGGTTAGAGAGGTTGCTGAGTCCCTGCCCAAGGGTTATTTTACGTGTAACGAGGTGTAGTTAAAGCAATGTCATTTGTGGTTTCATGTTCATGTGGCCATAGCACGACTTCTCAAACGTTCCAACATATCGATTAGTCAAATAAACCCGTGCGGTCTTCAGCACATTGTCGGGATCCTCGTGCTGAGTTACGAGCTGGGTATAACCTTTGACGCCAACTATCTCGACGCTTTCCTTAAACCAATCAGCAAGTCGTCCATTATTCAGTTGAGGCCCCGGTCGGGGATGACAATCGTAAGCGAATTTGTGTCAAACTATCACGAATGGCGGAAGCACTTCTTTTTCATGCGTGTTGACTCTGAGTCCGTAGAAGCGAGCGGCCTCCCCGTCTTTAGGACTCGATGGGGTCTAAAAGTTATCCTTGGTCAAATGTAGCCCCTTTTTCTCTTCTCCCTCTCTTTCGTTTTGGAGAAGTTTGATTTCTGTTACGCTTTGTTTACTTTTCGTTTCTAGAGACCAATCCCTTTCCTCCGAGTCCAGACGGTCTGGTTACCATCCGAGACTTGCTTTGTGGCCGCTCGTATTTTTGGGCAACATTTAGCCCGAAAAGGATCTGTCATGCCGTTACCCTCCACCGTTCTCGGCACTGGCCAGATTAACCGGTTGAGGAAGGATCGGAAGCGTCCATGGACGGATTTGTTCCATGCACGACACACAAGAGAGAAGAAAGACCAAAGAATCGGAAGGACAAACACATCGTTGTAGAGGACGCAGTGGTAAATAAGCGGTATTCCTCCGATAATATACAAAAGGATTTCCTGAATAGTCAGGTAGGCGGAAGTAGTAGTGAACGGGATGATCTCGATGAGCTGCTTGGTTTTGATTATCCTCTGGTCGCAGCTGTATCTAGCAAGGCCCTGGAGTTTTCCCAAGCATCGTGGATGGTCAATGGGGGAAGCTTTTACTGTCCCTTTTCGAGGGAAGATTTTTTTATGGCTTTGAGTTATTTCGGAGGGTCTCCTTATGATGAACCGAGCTCTTGACGCGAGCTGTCAGGAGGCACGCATGGCTCAGTTCAGGGCCGAAACAGCCAATAATGAGATCGCTCATTTGAGAGATGAGCTGAAAAGTTCCCGTTGTCATGATAGGGAATCGTTTGTCACGGAGGTACGTCGTGCCTATAGACAAGGGACGAGAGATATGGCAGAGGTCATGAAAAACTGTCATGAAAATTTCTCGTATGAGTTCAAGGAGCTTACGAAGGGCTACAAGGACTTCGGAGATTATTGCGAGTTCTGCGGTGCCGTGGGCGGGTTTTACCTCACGCAGGATCTTGATTATTCGTTCGGTGTCGAATATGAGAGGCAGACCAGGCGTATGAACGAGACGGACAGAGACTTCGTGATTCCTTAGATAGAAGAGAAGATTTGGGAACAGAGGGACCCAATTCCCATTTCTCCCGACATGGTGGAGGCCGAGGTGGGGAATGTCAATGAGACGGGAGAGGTAAACCAGCCGATGGCTCCTCTGGATGTCAACGATTATTCGCTCGGTAGATCGATGACCGGGTGTTTTTATTTTGATGACTAATTTCGAGGTTGCGACTGATTCGAGAATGCTTCTCTTTTATATTATTGCACTTTTCTGTTTTGTTTGTTTGTCGTTCAAATGTGGTTGTATGTAGCAGGATTTGCCGGGCGTGGCCTTGAATCCATACATTTTATTAACTCTTATGTGAACATTGTATTTTATGATAAGTGTGTGTTTTCATAAAGATGTTTGTGATTTGTTTTAGTGTAGAGAAAACTTGAGTTGTCATCTCGACTTCCTCCCTTTTTTGCAGATCATCTTATTCGTTGTTCGTGCGAGATGTTCGAGGAGTTTTCTAAGTTTCGGGAACGTTTAGATACAGATGAAGAGACATGCTTTTAGGATCTCGTATCTTTTGATATCATGCCTTGAGACGATAGAGACCAGTGCGTTGGGTTTAGGGCAAGACCTAGGTTTACTTTCAGTTTAAGGCTTTATGATGACTAATCGGCTTTCAATTTGCTTGTTTTTGATTTTAACCTGAATCCGTTCAGATTTAAAGTCCGTGATAGGTTCTCGGCTTATATGACTTGTCTGGTCAGAGTCAAGCATCTCTTCTGGGACAATTTTCAAGTCTCACGAAAGTGCTGACCAAAATTTCGGATTTTTTTATAGCGCTGTTTATCCTAGTCGGATGTGAGAAGATCTGTCCTTAAGACGGACCGGGGTGCATTTGTTTAAGACGGCTAAAGTGCTCGACGGGGCCAATCGCCGAGTGTTTTCGTAGTCGTGATTTGTCTAGTGGTGTATTCTCAAAAATTCTGACAACGTCTCCCCTATTTTTTCGAAAACTCACTTTGCGTAAGTAATGCTTTGAGCGTAGGGAACCAGGATCTCGTGCTTTGGTCGGGATTCGATAAATCGGCCAAGATGAGATGGTGTTGAGTTGATCTATTTCAAGGTAGAATGATTTTTGCGAGTTTCCATTTTCGGAATGGTGCGATAATCGTTCTGCTCGTGTATAGATGTATAGCATAGTCTTTCTTTTTGGATGATATGTAAATTTACGAAATTATAAAAAAGTCTTTATTGAAGAAGTTTTGAAAATCTCGAGTACAATGCATGAAAATTTTTATTTCTGAAGGTGGGAATATACGAGTGTTCGTATATGTACCCACTCCCCCCCTTTTAGACAGGGGGATAGCTGAACTCGTCTTTGGCGAGCTGCCTACGTATCTCTTTCGAGGATCAAGCCATCTTGAATTTCTGTTTATTTGGGCGAGTGTGTTTACTCGGCCGTCATTTTTGTGTCGACTGCGCCAGTTGCTGAGTTGACGTCTTCGTCGTACTTGTCTTTTTTGATGGGAAGGACGCGTCCGACGCAGGAACTGGTTGTTCACTGGCCGTTGCTAGTATCGACGGTTTTGGGCGTCTTTGCCCGGAGTACTTTCGGCGGACGCCTGAGTTATCTTTGGGGGCTTGGCTATTGTCATCGTGGTGTTCGTGATTTGTCTTAGCTTGTTCTCGGCCAGGAAGAAGCGTCTCGACTGCTTATGGCAGCCACGGCAATCCCATTCTGAGTTATGAACTTAATGCCTAAGTGGTAAATTGATGGGACTGCCTTCATGGCGTTCAGCCAAGGCGTGCCCATGATGACGTTGTAGATGGCTGGGTGGTCGACGACCACAAAATCGACGATCTTGGTGACTTCTTTCGCCGCAACAGGTAACTTGATAGATCCGAGTGTCATCGATGTTGTGCCGGAGAAACCGGTTAGCGGCTTCAGAGATGGTACAACTTCGCCTAAGTCGATGTTCATCCATTTTAGAGTGTCGCGAAAGATGACGTTGACGGTGCTGCCGGTATCGATGAGAAGCCTAGCGACCTCGGGATCTCTTATTAGCGTTTGATGAAAGTCGCAGAAGGCGTTTTCGTCGTAATTCAGATTTCGGGTCCACGTATTACCTGTCGTCCATCCTTTCTCCGATCCGGAGTTAATAGCGTAGCTATGAGCTCCCTGCGTTTCTTCGTCTACGCGTTGGACGCTTTTGTCGTGGCGAGAGTTCTTCTTTTTTGACTTCTGATCTGATCATGGATCCTCTGATGCATTCTTCGTTGGCTTCCATTTCTGGGCCAAGACCCTCGTTTCTTCTTTGATGATAATGTAATTCGTGGCTTTCTGAAGCGCTTCTTCGATTTTACGCAGAAAGTTATCCACTTCCTGAACTTCAACTTGAACCAGAGCTTTTTTCGAAGCGCGTCTATCGCGACTTCGTCGCTTATCCCCCTGACTCTAGCCATGATGGTTTTGAACCGTTTTATGAAGTCGCAAAGAGTTTCCTCCTCTCCCTGGGACAAGCTTCAGAGATCTAAGTCAGAGGTTTCTCGATCTATGAACATCAAGTATTGTTTAAGGAATTCCGAGGCGAGCTGGCGGAAGCTCCCGATGGAGTTTCGCATGAGGCGAGAGAACCATTCTAATTCTTCTCCGCGGAGGTTTTTTACGAAGAGGCTGCATTCGCCAGTGTTCCTCTCATTTTCTCTGAATCTGTCTCTACCCATCGCAACCTAAAAAGCATGTAGGTGTGCCCTAGGATCAGTAGTCTCGTCGGACGGTATCACTTTGACCTTCCCAGGATCTGAAACCCTAGTTTCAGTGATATGAGTGATAAAGGGCATTTTGCGAGCCTCTTCGAGCAGCAGATCCGTTCCCGGTGCGGTGCTAGTAGCGTGATGGACTTGGGACTTCACCTCCCTGACTTCGGCCACCGTTTTCATGAGATCCTCGCAGAGATAGCGGATTTTGGAACTCTTGCTAGGAGGTTTTTGACTTGTCGGCGTTTCCTGCGAGTGATCCGAGTTTGCTCCTCGGCCAGTTTTTCATGTTGTTTCTAGAAGATAGCTTCTTCTTCTTCGTTCATAGGGTTGTCGAACTGGGACTCGTCATGAGTTGCGCGGCTCCTTGTGCGGCGCGGATGTATGTATACGTCTTTGTCCGTAGGTTCAAACTGACTGCTAGATTCCACGTCGACGCGTTCGACTTCTTCTCCTAGTTTATCTTCCTCAATAGGAGGAAGGTCTCCCTGGTTTTTCAGTGTCGGCGCGGGGGTTACCTCCCTGTGAGTGTTTCAACCTGTTTAGCGAGGGAGTTCATGACTGTATTCTGTCCTGCCGACTTCTTCTCAAAAGTCGAGAACATCTTCTTCACCTCCTCGATTGCTGCGGTGTTTGCGTCGGTGTTGAACCCAGTGACATTCATCGCTGGAGTGTTTCCAATGTTTTCGTCAACGACGTTATCTTCGCGAGGCTGTTGGTTGATGAGATCTGACATGATTTTTACTGAGCGTTAATGGCTGCGAGTTAGATTGATCCGTACCCCCTCCTTCTAGCGTCAAACTGTGGGAACCGAAATTCGCACTGCCGATTTCCGCTGAATTAGGAACGTAGGATACACCCTAGTTTCCCAGAGTTCCCGGATATCTGCTAAACCACACGCCAATCAGTCAGAATACAAAGTAAGTATCGAAAAATAAAGTACGAATTGATAGGAGAGCAAATATATGTCTTATTCTGAATTTTCGTATGAGCGTTTACAACAGGATAGGAGCCTCGGCTATGAGAGCTCTCGGCGAGATCCCTAGTTCTAATAACCTAAGACTGCAAAACCCTAGTTGAGTCGCAGCTCGAATAACAAAAACGGAAAGTTCCTAAAGGCTCTAAGTGCTAAGCTATGTTTGCTCTTAGTGGAGATTTTTGTGTGTTCCTGCATCATCACCCTCGAAATCCTTATATACTCTTCTAGAGGCGGTTTTCTCTTTCCTCTTCTGCCTTAGGTCGAAGTTTTCACTTTGCGGAAATATTCCTTTTTCATTCGATCTTCAAGAGCGTATTCTCCCAGTAGGTTTTGGACGTTGATTACGTCGTAACCGATGTTGACCCCAACAATTGTTGTTGTTGTTTAGTTGATGAGATGGCACACCGACCTAGGAGTAGTATATAAGGGATGCTAAGGCGAGATGTGAAGGGGGCGATTCTTGAGACTTTATATCTCTCTGCACTTTGAAACCTTAGGCTTTATTCTTGACAAGTTTGGTTTCTATAACTGGCACTCGATTACAAGACGAACTCGCCCAGGTAGTTCGAATATTTGGTTCCAATCTTGTAATTGATAAAAGTTCGGCTTGATCCTCAAAAGGGGTACGAAGGCAGCCTTTCAGAATGTCAAGTAAAAAATCTTTAAAACTATTTTCATCTTTTTCGTCTAGTGCTAAGCGAGTTGCGGCCACATAGGTTTTTCTAGACATAGGTGGTAGTGCTAGCAAACTTAGTCTCATTTTACTACTTGTGTTTGAAGATTTCTTTTGTAATCACCCTCGAAATCCTTATATACTCCTCTAGAGGCGGTTTTCTCTTTCCTCTTCGCGGAAATATTTCTTTTTCATTCGATCTTCAAGATTAATTTAGGAAACTTAACGTTTATCCTCTGATCTTGACATTTATCTTCTGAACTGTACATTTATCCTTTTCTGCAAAATAAAATATAAACCGTCACAAGGTTTGGGCTTGACTTCAGGTAAAATTGCAAGTGGGCCTTTGGCTGAGTTTTAGACCGCATCGGCCCATTTTCTGACTTAGGCGTTTCTACGATTTTATCGAAGTAGCATTGTTAAAATGACGTTGTCAGAGAGTTGGGAACTTTTGTATGGGATGTATGATTTTAATTGTTTAGTTAACCGTTACCGTCTCATACGATTTATCCGATCCTTTCTCGAGAAAAAGAGTTCTTTTGGTAAAGTTCCAATGTCAATCCTGATTGAGACGGAACAAAGATAAGCTCCATGAAGTATTGGGAGAGGGAGTTAACAGGACGAGGTAAAAATGAATAGATTGATCCGTCTTGCCAAACAAGCGAATCGGATTGCTTGTGCCACCAAACTCACCATACGGGTGAGTTGGTTTGTCTGTGCCATCCAACTCGCCATACGTGCGAGTTGGATGGTTCATGTGGCTTGATTTACCCATTCGACGAGTTGGACATCTTGCTCGGACATCTTCTTCGTTCGAGGACTTAGATGATCGAGCCTTCTAGTCGTATTGTCGTACGGGAATAAGTTTTCCCTTTTTCAAGGCATCATCTCTTTCTTACACAAAGAGCGTATTCTCCCGGTAGGTTTCGGACGTCGATTAAGTCTTAACCGATTTTGACCCCAACAATTGTTGTTGTTGTTTAGTTGATTAGATTTTACTACTAGTGAATCTAGGCCACATAGGCTGATTCCCTTGTATGTGTTCCGATGGTTAAGTTAGTATTAGGGGATATGGGCCATATAGGCTGAATTTCTAGTTAGAGTTGTACTAAGCGTCCTAACCCATATTGGCTGGACTGATGGTACTACTTGTTAGTGTCGAGTTGTGCAGATAGCTTGCTCGATCACCAATGCTAGGCTTGTGTATTTGATGTTATGTGGCAAGGAAAGTTACGTAAGCATTTCCCTACACGGCTTGGTAGAGAGGTTGCATAAAGAATGCTCTATACGGAGAGGTTGCTAGAACTCATGCTCCGTCATGTGGTTTTCCTTGGTGGGTGCTGCTTGTTATTTTGCGGCAAGGAAGGTTGTTAGAGTATGTCCCTACGTGGCTGGGCAGAGAGGTTGCATAAAGCATTCTCTGTACGAAGAGTTTGCTAGAAAGCATGCTTCGTCATGTGATACCTTATCGGTATTACATGTCAGTTATATTGGATGTTCTAACCCGTGTGCCTTTGTGGCTGCGAGTTGGGTGTTTCGTGGTTGTGTAAGTAAGGAGAGAGATCAAGCTAGGTTGTGTAGTTAAGTGTATAGGTGTAGGGAGTCTTACCATATATCATTTATTATGCTCATTATTTATTATGATCCACTGCTTATTTTGCTTATGATTATTGTTGAGTCACTCGGGTTTCCAAGGGGGAAGTCTCGAGTGATGATTGTTATTATTGTTGTGTTATTAGGTGAACTCCTCGCCTTAGATTGTTTGGGGTTGGAATAGCGAGGGGTTGTATTTGCTAGTTTGGGCTCTGGCTCACTGAGTGACATTAGGTTACTCATTAAACTCACCTATCCTTTCAGGAAACCTTAGTGGGAGACCGAGTAGCAAGGAACCTTAGGCTTATTCTTGACAAGTTTGGGTTCTATGACTGGCACTCGATTACTAGACGAACTCGCCCAGGCAGTTCGAATCTTTGGTTCCAATCTTGCAATTGAAAAAAAGTTCGGCTTGATCCTCGAAAGGGGTACGTAGGGAGCCTTACATACGGTCAAGTCAAAAATCTTTAAAACTATTTTCATCTTTTTCATCTAGTGCTAAGCGAGTTGCGGCCACATAGGCTTTTCTAGACATAGGTGGTAGTGCTAGCAAACTTAGTCTCATTTTATTGTTTGTGTTGGAAGATTTCTTTTGTAATCACGTTTCAAGACAAGCTTCTTGTATGCTCTTGTCTCTGGAACGCTAATAAGCAGATCCGAAATAAATATATACTTTTTCTAAACTCGCTTTATTGTCTTTACATATCTTCTTCGTTTTTTTTGGTTTCTTGTCGTTGGTTCTCGCAGAGAATCCAGGACCTCTGGGAAATTTAGGTTTTCCTAACTTTCCTTATTTTACGGAAATCAACGCCGCCAATTTTGGTTCCCACAGTACTCTCCCTGAACTTGACTGATTAGTAGCTAAGAATTACTGAAGACCTGCATATATTCTTCCCCCATTTGTTTAGTCAGTGGGAGCCCTGCAATTAGGACTTCATACTCACTTTCGTTGTTAGTTGCCTTAAAGTTACATCTTACTGCACTTGAGGCTGTGTCCCCCGTTGGGGACGTAAGGACTATCCCTACTCCGGCTCCTTTGATATTGCGGGACCCGTCCATGTTCAGGGTCCATTCTGTTGCTTCCCTTTTTTGCTCCTAAGGTTGATTTCCGGTTCCAGAGCCTGGAGCATAGTCGGGGAGAATTCTGCCATAAAATTTGCTAAGCCCTGTGATTTGATGGCAGTAGCATTTCAGAATACTACATCTTATTCTCCTAACTCCACTGCCTATTTGGCTAGGTGTCCTGATACCTTAGGTTTGTGGAGCATGGTTTTTATCACGAACGACATGAAAACCACTATTTGGTGAGACTCGAAGTAGGGGTGGTGTAACTTCTGGCCAGAGCCTATTTCTCAAGATGGCTGTAACGGATTTCTGCATCGAGGAGAGATTTGCAAACGAAATAGACTAGGAGCTGTTTGTTCCCTTCTTCTCGTACCAGAAAGGCACTTACTGTGTGCTCCGACACCACCAGGTACAATAGCAGAATTTCTCTGTCTAGTGGATTCGATAAGAGGAGGCGTAGTGAGGTAGGCTTTGTGCTCAGCGAGGGCAGATTCGCATCCGTCCGTCCATTGGAAGTCTTTCAGGCTTGAGAGCTTCTAAGAAGGCATGAGATTTGTCGGATAGCCTGGAGATGAATCTACTTAGAGCTGCCATTCTGCTGGTTATCCTCTCGGCCTCTTTTACGTTCATAGGAGAAGAAATTGCATGGATAACTCTTATCTTCTCACGATTGGCTTCATTGTTCCGGTGGATCACGATGCATCCGAGGAACTTCCCAGAGCTAACACCAAAAGAACAGTTCGCGGGCTTAAGCTTCATTTTGTACTTCTGAAGGTTGGAGAAGGCCTTCTGCAAATGTGATATGTGGTCTTCGGCTTCCAAATATTTGACTAGCATGTCATCAATATATACTTCCATAGTCTGTCCAATATGGTCAGTGAACATCATATTCACCAGCCTTGATAGGTAAACCCAGCTTTTTCTAAACCGAAAGGTATGGCCTTGTAGCAATAGATGTCGTAGATGTCATGAAAGAAGTCGGTTATTTCTCTATCTTGTCGAGGTGATGAGCCAGGGGCAGCTCCAGTGGCCTAATAGGTTGCTTTCTTGTTGAGGGGGCTCTTAGCCTTTTCGAAAAGGACTTCCAAGAGGTGTGGTTTCTTTAGCAATTCGTTAACATCCATTTTCAGTGCCACACAATCTTTTTTTTTTTGTGCCAGTGGTCATTGTGGAAGTCGCACCACCGGTTTGGGTTCCGGAAGGAGGCAGGCGCTTTCATATTCTGAGGCGACTTGACCTGCTGGCCCATCTGCCTCAATACATTGATTAGCTCTGGTTTTAATATGGGGAGATGGGAGATATCGGGCCTCGTGGACACTGTCATCCCTACGGCTTTTTCAAGGGGTCGGTTCTGATACCTAACCCTGTCCCTATTCCTTGCCTCTTTTCCTGAGCTTTGATAGGATCTCTCGTCTCGTCGTTTTTATCTAGTTTGACAACCTTTTGGTCCTGTTTTTGCCGGACCTTAGCACGACTCGCGACGTCTTCTTCCCACTTCACATGCGCCCAGGCTCGGGACAACACACCTTCCATAGTCTTACATTGGTATTTGGTCAGTTCTCTGTAGAGGTCCCTGTCAGGGAGCTCTCTTAAAGTCCGAGATTGCGGTTGAGGCGTTGCATCCTGGGATGGCTACTTTTTCTTGGTTAAAGCGCGCTATGTAGTTGTGTAGTGACCCAACTCAATGCTGGAGGATCTCGTAGATATCGTCCGAGGTTTTCATTAAACTCCTACTGCTCCCAAACTGCTCCACAAATTTATCGGTGAGGGTTGCAAAGGAGTGTATAAACCCGTTGGGTTGGTTGATGTACCATTTCAGGGCAGGTTCCGTTAGGTCGAGCCGAAACCTTTTCACATGGTTACCCCTCACACATGATAATTATGTCGCTCAAGCAAGAGATGCTGGTTGTAACAATCCAAATAGCTGAGAGAAGCAACCATATGATAAGGTTTCGGCTCGACCTAACGGGACCTGCCCTGAAATGGTACATCAACCAACATAACGGGTTTATACACTCCTTTGCAACCCTCACCGATAAATTTGTGGAGCAGTTCGGCAGCAGTAGGAGTTTAATGAAAACCTGGACGATCTGTACGAGATCCTCCAGCATTGAGTGTGGACACTACAATGTAGGGGAATGAGAACTTTCTTCTCATCTTAATTAGCGTTATTTAATCCGGGAAGGGGGTATTGGTGTAAGAGTTGGGATTGCTTCTCCGGATTGGAGTCCAAGAAATGCTTTATAATCGACTGATCAAACTTCAGTGTTGAGTCTGCAATGTCGTGAAAGCAACTCGATCTTTCAGATATTTCAAGAGGCATCGATCGACAACAGAGATATGTGTCGTTCGATGAAGAGGTCTTAGTGTCGATAGATGTTGAGGTCGTGGTGTCGATCGATGAAAAGATCGGATCGCTGATATCAGCTTCATCTGCTCTTCTTGGCTCTCCAAATCCATGCTGTCCATCATCCTCTACCATATATCTAATCATAGATTCCATCTCAATCTCTAGATTTGCTGCAGCATCATAAAGAAATTTGTTGAGGAAGGTGTTACTGATGTCATTCCAGGTTGGAAGGAACCCTGGTGGTAGCTTGTTGAACCAATGAGTTTCTTCTCCAGCAAGCGTGTATGGGAAGAGTTCGCAGAAATAGTTGTCTTTAGTGACTCCATTGAAGATAGACAATACAATTTCCTCAAATAAGTTGTTATGATCCGTTGGTTGCTCGTGAGAAAGACATGAAAGGGACGCTGCTCCACACCAGTGATATATATAGGTTTCAGCTCAAAATCATCCCTCTTGGCAAAAGTAATCAATTGACCCACTCTGTTGTGAGCTCGACCTCAATCTTCTCTTAAGATCCCATTCTCATCATACTCAATTATAATCATTTTGATTTCCTCTGTCTTCTCGCAAGTGGTGTCGATCGATGTTGAGGTCTTACTGTCGATCGACATCATAGTGTTGGTATCGATCGACGTCGAGGTGTTGGTGTCGATCGATAATCATTTCTCTTCACTTTTGATCGCTGCCTGGAGGGTGTCGACTGCCCTCTTAGACTTATGGAACGTGCGTGAATCGGTAGACTCCTTCTTTGTAAGACCAAAAATCCTCTTATCATTGGTTCCTGGTACTAAGATATATGTACCTGAAACAAAGGAAAAAAAGATTAGAGTAAGTAAACTAAAAATAAACACCTAGACGTACACCTAGTCTAATGGTGATTAGAGTCCCCGACAACGGCGCCAAATTTGATATGCTCAAATTACCCCAAGAGCAACTCTCTCAAATAAGAGATATTTGCAGTACTTAAGGATCGTATCCACAGAGACTCGATAGCTCACCCAAAATACTTGCGTTTCAGACTACGTTAGGTCAGATAATATATAGAGTAGCAATTAAATCAAGGATTTTGTTTTTTGATGGAAGGATGGGTGCTAGGCTTAGGGTTTCAGGCAAGTGAATTATAGTGAATAGTAAGTATGCAAGGAATTAATATATGCAAGGACGTTAATCAAAAAATCTGACCTCCTCTCGTTCCAACTCTCGTATGCAAACAGAGGAATCTACAATCGATCGACGGCTAAGGCCGAGTGTCGATCGACGACTATCAGGCAGGTAGTTTGTCTTCTAGGTTAATGAAACCAGCTCTCGCATATATCTTACAACCTAGCTCAATGGAATCAATTCTTGCACAAAACCTACTCTCGTCCATGTCCTAAGTTCAGGTTTCTAGTTAGCTACTCTAAAACGCAAGCATCAAAAACAATTCCAAAGATTGATATTTCTTCATCCTAACAATCTTATTTTGGGGCTAATTCATCAATACCTAAGAAAACCTAAACCTAGTAGGTGGATCTACTAAGAAATGATATAATCATAGATGAATAAATATGAAATAGTAATAGAATAGTTATAAAAAGCAAAGAACAAAACTTAGAAAGCGTAGCCGTCAACAATGGCTCAGAAAACACATAAATAAGGTTTTTAGTCGGCCAAGGGTATTATGGTAACTTTTGGTAGCTTATGGCCTTAAGTCGGTCTTTAAACCACGAGGGCCTGTCTTCTGGGATCACCGTCTATCGATACTAAAGCTGCGCTGTCGATCGACACTCATTAATCTTCTCGACAGTTTCCTCTCACGAAGCAGACATACCACTCCATAGTACAATGAGAATAACTTTTGTACATGATGCTGACTGACCTCAAACAAGTGGCATTGGAAAGCTAACTAAAATTTCTATTTCCTGTCAAGATATGGGCGCAATCTAACGGTGTTAAGATCTCTTTCCATAGCTAAACATCTGACGCGTGTTTGCAGTTATGGATCTCAAAAGGCTACAAAATCACCAAAGTTCTCCAGAACGTAACTTAGCCTGAACATACTCTAAATTATACTCCAAACTCATATTATAGCTTCAAAAAGAACATATACCATGGCCTAAAAGTGGTAAATTCCATTGTATATCACACTTCATCCTGAGATGGCTACGTTCTCTTGGTTGAATGATGCTATATACCTACGCAGAGATTCAGCTCGTATCTGGAGGACCTAATAAAGTTCATCGGTCGTTTTATCTAAACTCTTGCTACTCGTGAATTGCTCCTCGAACATATCAGGCGGAGTGGCGATGGAGCGTATTGAGCCGTTAGGAAAGTTGGTGTACCAATCTGAGGCAGGTCATGTTAGAGTCGAACTTAAACCTTTACACATGGTGGCCTCCCTAAGCTATTTTTGAATTGCTACAGTTAGCATACGTTGATTGTATTGGAACACATGATTGTTGGGGTCATTGGTTCCATCCTACATCCTCATCTTTGGGGATGTCTACCAATTTGATTTAGTCCATGAAGGGAGTGTCAGCATAGGAATTTGGGTCGCTTCTCCGGACTGGAGGAACTACTCATGTGGTCTTTCGATCATGGATTGAACGACTTTGAACTTCTTAGAAAACAGCTCGAGGTAGGCAGTCGTGGAAGACTTCTTCCCCGTTACTCCTTTTAATATTTCTTCATCGGTTTCCATCTCGGAATCTTGGTTTTCCATTATCTTTGTCTTGATTTCTTCTTGTGGCATCAGTACTCGTAGTGGCACCTCCATTCGATGGTGGAGCTTTTCGGTCCTTGTTTCCTTTTTCCAATTTATTTTCCATAGGTTGCATCAGCCGGAATCAATTTTGGAACCGACGCCTCTTGTTATTTTTCATGTGAAGAGTTTGATTCTCTTCTCGTAGGGCTACATTCTCAGATTCGAGCTGTGAGAATTTCTCTCCGCTTTTCTCAAGCAGCTTAGATTGTTCGCTTAGCGTGTTCTTCCAGGCTTGAACTTTGGAGAGAAGTTATTGGTTGTGTGCAGTCGTGTATCGAGCTGTATGTATCTCGGTGACTTGACTCTATAGGGTGTCGATTCGAGCCTGGAGTTTGACTTCAGTTGGGGTGGCTGGTGGCTGCTCGTCTTGTTCACTTGCTACCATTGTCACATATCCTAGATTACCCCCTCCTTCTAAAGGCAAACTGTTAATGTATTTTAGTTGGGATCTTTGTAGGTACTTGACAGCGTCCGGGTTAAGGTTTATGTTGATGCAATCTATCAAAATAACCATACGAACTACTCTTGCCAAGAGAGGTCAAATTGTTGTACTTAGGGATCAAATCCACAAAGAGCCAGGGCACACAATAGATTTATATAAATTCTAATGGTTAAGGTAGGCAAGCTATAAATAGGGGTTTTAATTGTAAGTTTATCAGAAATTGGAAATTATCTAAAGTACTAAAGTGAATGCAAATATGGAAAAGCGGTAGATTTACGGTTTCAGGAAAGTAAAATATAAGGGATAGAATGCATGAAATTATTAATATTCTCGAACAAAAAATGTTAACTAGTCCGACCCCTTCTTGTCCCAACTCTCAGGAATACACCGTCTATCGACAGCTAAGGTTGAGTGTTGAACGACGCTAATCAAGGAAGGAAAATCGTCAACTATACTAATTAGACCAGCTCTCGCATGCATCTAACAACCTAGCTCAATTGAATCAATTATGGCACAGAACCTACTCTCGTAGTCATCCATGTCCTAAGTTAAGGTTTCTAGTTAGCTACTCTAGAATGCAAGAATTAAAAAAATTCCAAAGATCGATATTACTTCATCCTATCAATCCTATTTTGGAGCTAATTCATCAGTACCATTATAAAACCTAAATCTAACAGGTGAATCTATTCAAGCATGATAGTTGTTAGAAAACCAAAGATGAATATATGAAACTGCAATAGAATAAATATAAAAACCAAAGGAGCTCCAAGAGGACGCTAAAGGAGTTCCTCTCTTCTCTCCAAACTAAGAACAATGAATAGAATAAAGCTTCCGATAATGCTTAGCCGTCAACAATGGCTTAGAAAACACATAAATGGGGTTTTGGTCGTCCATGGGTAGTCTGGTAATTTGTCTTGACTTGGTCTGGAAGTTGGCCAATACTATGAGAGTGTGTCGTCAATCGCAGCAAGGATTCTCCGTTGATCGATGGTAATGCTTGATTTTGACTCGTACTTAGCTGAATGTGAACAGATACTAGATATCTCCTCTGAATAGTCTAACAAGCTCCATGATCTCCATAATTCTCCAAAACATACATGGACCTGTAAATACTCTAAAACACAGTCCAGACACACATAGTAGACTCCGAATAGGGTCCATATGATGGTCTAAAACTGGTAAATAACAAGGTATATAAGTACTACAGAACAGTAAATAAAAAATAGAAGAGTAGGAATCAAGACTAAATAGAGATTTTATGATGGTAAGAGAAGGAATTACAACGCTTTGGTGCATAAACCCTAGCTCTAACCGCCTAGCTCTATTCTCTTAGTCTCCAATTGTTGATCCCTTGTTCTAGGGTTTGGGCTCCCATTTTATAGCTTAGTCGTGGTCGGTTGCTAGGTTAAAGTCTTCCGTATTTGGAAGTATAGAAGAATCCCCTTTAGTAGAAATTTTCCATTTTTACCCAGAGGCAGGAACAGAGAGGGGATTTGAGTGGGGATTTCTCCAGAAAAGAATCTGAAGGTCAGCTTCCTGCTCGGCATCTGGAGTAATTCCTTGCTGGATTATTTTTTCCCCAACAAGGTACGCAGACTTGCTTCCGTTAGAAGTAAATCAGGGTAAATTGCCAAGAAAAGCAGTTGTAAGGTGGTCAAAGCTTTCTTCTTGGCAAGGTTAGTAGTAACAGAGTTGTTGGAGTTTAATTCATCATAAAATGAGAAGCGATAAGCCATCATTTATTATTGTTATTTATTGCAACCTTGACTTTCTTTCGGTATTGGACTGGATGTAGTCATTTTCCTTTTGCATGGATAGTCGGGGATGGCCTTTGTTTCCTAGTAGAAGGTGGAAATCTTTTCTTTTATGGGGATTCATAGAATCAATGGCCATCACGTCTTGATGTAGAGTTAAAATTTCTACGGCTCCTTTGGTAGGAAAACATGTGTATAGCAAAGGGTGAAGTAGTATTTGCAACTCTACTGGTGTTTCGGTGGTGATCCTCGTACTTTTGGTTAGTTCTTATCTTTTCCTCAAGAACAAGATTAAGGATCTTTCCTCCTAAGTTCATTCACTCTCATCTCCAGTGAGATTGATCTTTCCTCATAAGTTCATTCACTCTCATCCAGTGAGATTTACTTATTTATTCTATGATTTTGGTCATTGTTCTTGTAACACCCCCGAACCGTCCTAGGCCAGACTAATCCGGAACGACCCGGAAGCGTAACAGTGTTGGCAAGTACCGCAGTCAGTCCAGCCAAAACTTCAAAACAAATCCAAAGTCTCGACCACCGATCACGACACCGCCGCTCTCGACCTCGGCCTAAGGCTTGCCAACCCGTACCTTGGTCGAGAGTTGTGTAAAGTTAAGACAAAACTAAATATCAGGGTTCTAGGGGGATTTTATTAAACAAACATACTTTTATTTACTTTACAGAGTCGCGAACTCGACTAAGTCCTCAAAATACAACAACAAAGACAAAGTTATCAATTAAAACAGGTACCCATGAAAAACAAAACGTGTGAAAACAAAAGCATCTTGATTCTCGCAAATAACACCGGAAAACTACGTTGGCCTCGTCCTCTGCAACCCGCAAACGCCCATCCCTCTAAGGTTACCTGCATAGTAGAAGAGGGCGTGAGTAATCAAATTACTCAGTGAGTTCCCAAAATAAAGAACAATCCCCCCCTTCAGCCCATGCTTAAACACACAACACACAATCATATAATAAATATGCATGCAATCAATCAATGCGAAAAAGTAAACATGCAACTACTAATGCAATGCAATAACCTATACATGAATGCAATGCAAAGACTCTACTACCCCAGTCTCACCCCTGAGATCTAACAACACACAATGACAGTCTAGACTCAATCCCAGACTCAAAGACACAAAAACAAAACACTCAAAGGACGGAGCCTTAAGCAACACATCCTGGGATCCATTCACACCATGGCGCACTAACCTTCCACCCTGAACACTCCCGACCACAAACACCAGAGTCACTTGTTCGGAAAACATCACTCCGGGAATTGGGCTTCATCCAATCTAACTTGGGCCGCATCGTCATGCAGCGCTCGTCCATGGGTGCGACCCACTTCATGTGACGAGCCGTGGAGAGTAGGTCACTCCACCACGGGAGAATTGGGCTTCATCCAATCTAACCCCCGGGTCTGTGCACATCATAGGAGAATTGGGCTTCACCCAATCTAACAGCGAGATGGCCACACACTCTAGTCTAGGAGCAACACAAAACAATCCAGCATGAGGGAGCTCCGCCTCTAACCTCCATGCAATGCGCACCTAGATTATCATGTGCCACACACACACGTACACTCGCATTACTCTAGACCAAAACACAAAATACAACCAGCACGAGGTAGCTCCACCTCTACCCTCCATGCAATGCTTGGTCTAGACCCTAGCACCTAACAACTCAAAACCGAGTGACACACTAAAACACTACCCGACATAAGAGAGATTCTCACTCAAATCTCTATGCAACCCTAACTACACTACATGCAATGCAACTACTAAAAATGTAACTACAAAACTAACAATGCTTGCATGAAATCTAAGAACCTAACAACACAATGCATAATAAACATGGCATCACCCCTAGTTGACCACGTCCACAACAACAATACATACTATGCTTAATCACAACTATAACACGCAATAAAGATAAACACTAGAGTACGGGGACTACCAACTCCCATACACACACACACACACAAACCGCAAATGTAGTTGAACCTAAATAACCTTCATGGTTCAGGCTCTCCAACCTGCACACACACACGTTTAGCACACACAATACACAACACACACTCTGGGAAACCCACCTAGGTCTTCACAAGCCGCACAACACCTCCAAAACCAAAAGACCTAAGGGTTACACCAAAACCGATCAAAAAGAAGCTAAAGGCTAAGAGGGAAAAGGAAACCTATAAACGCAAATATAAAACTTACCACCTCTCCTAGCAAAGAACAATAGATACTAGACTAAGGATCAACATACAGAAAGGCCTCCTACACTCTCCTCACTCACTTAGAAAATTTTATCGGTTTTGGCCATTTTCTCTCTCAAGAACTAACAACAAGATCGACAGAGAGAGAAGGCACAAGGGGATTCTGGACTTCTAAAATGAATCCTAAGGGTCTTATTTATAGCCAAGAGTGGGGTGGAAACTCTTGACATGTGTTGTTCCACTTGTCATCACAAACCACTCCAAATGCACGCATGCAAGTAAGTACACTGAATCAACTCATTTTAGTGTCATCTTCTAGAAGATAAATCACATTTCCATGCAGGTTAGGTGTACCAAAATTCAACACGAAACTTGAACTCCAAATGTGGTTTCCACCTCATCACTTTCTTTTGCTCCAAAGTGGCCTTTAATCTCAACACATTTGAATCCTACTCCTTATGCTTGTCTCCCATGCTCATGTAGACCACATTGTGTAGTATAAGAGCCAGTGCATGGACATTTTTGTGCCTGACACGTTTCCATGAACTTTCTTCCTCCTTAACCAAACCACCAAAATTGCCCATTTTGGCACCTTTGGGTCTTCAATCGTCCAATCTGTTTTCCTTGTGCTCCAGCCCAATCTAATACTTAACTTGGGTCATATATGAAGCTTATATGTTGTGGGTATCATGTATAAAAGGTTTACTTCAGCCCATAGCTCCAATTACCATATGTAGTACATTTTGGGAACAAATGGTATCTTTATGTTTTCTTGCTCTCTAGATGTCTTTTGCCCTTGATTTCTTCACCATACAATAGCTTGGTTTATTATAAATCATGGCCTGGATTGAAGGAATTTGGTCCCCTCCACGTGGCATGCTCCTATTGGTTGACCGGATGGGTTACATGGACCAAATAAGGTTCATTCTCTCTCCTTTGACTTTGGTTGACTTTGACCTCTGAGTTGTCCATTTCCAAAAGTTGAGGAAATAAAGAAAACACTCCTTTGAACTCCTTTCCCATGTTTGCACAACTCATTTTGGCTTCCTTCACCCTTGGCTAGTTCATTTCGACCATATCGGCCAAAACAACCTCCTGTTGGACCATCTTTACTTTGGGTAGTTCCAAATTCATTTTGTCTCGACCAAAAGTCTTATTTTATCCCATAATGATGACTGAGATTTAGTCTGACTTGATTTTCATACTTCGGAATTTCACCATGCTCTACCTTGGCTGTTTCGAAGCTTCAGTTCTGTCTCCTTGACCAATTCTTGTTTATACTCGACCATTCTTCAAAATGCTTCTACCAAACCTCTATTCATGTCTTCTCATAGCTCTTCGTCCCAGTACGGCTTGATATGAGTCCGTTGACTTGCGTTGACATGATACCCTAGACCAGGGGTATTACATTCTACCCTACTTAAATGAATTTTCCCCGAATTGACAAGGTACTTCTATCTTCTGCTACCACCTTCTAAATTTTGCTTTGACTTCCTCGATCCGTTCCTTGGTTCTCTGTTGTCGATGTCACTATCTGGGTCATCCTTTTTATTGCTGATGCCACCATCTGATATTAAACTCTTCTACCACCATCTACCTCCATACAGATTCACCTTGTTATGCCATCAACTTCACCATTTCTTTGCCCAAAATTTCTATTCTTGTCTCCCCTCCTTGGAAACGACTTCATCTTGATCTTTGGCACCGTATTACCTCCTTATTTGGGCTTTCATATTTAACTCCTCTTGTTCTCCTCTGGCCTTTTACCTGATTAAGCTTTGTCTTCTATTCTTGTTACATTCTTTCTCTTGGCTTTACACTGTTTGGGCTTCACTTCTAGACTTCTTCGGATTGGTCTTCCACTTGACATCTCTTTTCTGACTCTTCAGCTTTTTGGCTCTTCAATAACTTTGATTCCTTAAGGCATAACAATCTCAAATACATCATACACTCTGGCCTTCACGCTTCCATCACTGTCTCGGTTTCTTCTTCACAAGTTCGACCACTGACTGCTCTGGTCTTGCATACACAAATCGTACACAGCTGTACCAAAATAGTTCTCCAAGAGCAATCAAACCATTAACCTTTCTGAATCGACACACTACCGACGACTCAGAACCTACACACTGACAACTCTAGATCCTTGAACACTCACTGCTGATCTTCACCACGCTCGCCTCTAGTTCTTGTTTCTTTCATGCACGCACGAGTCTTCCGGAGTACACCGTGTCAAGTTCCGTATCCTTCCAACACCACAAACACTCACAGCACATTCATTTGCCTATAAATAAGGGTTGGCTTCCTAAACTCTAGGGTTCACTCTTTCCTTCAAAAAAACAAGGTTCCTAAAGCGAAGCTTAACTACCACAACTTAGCAAGGTCTACACACTTACTATCCGGACATACAGTCCTCACCACCACAACAAAGAAAGTTCCACACGCAACAAAATAACAAAACAAAACAACAACCAGAACACATAAAGAGAAGGATCAGCACCCTTTTACCTTAGCTCCCATGAGCTTAACGACGAGGGTTCCTAGATAACCTTCATGGTTCAGGCTCTCCAACCTGCACACACACACGGTTAGCACACACAATACACAACACATACTCGGGGAAACCCACCTAGGTCTTCCCAAGCCACACAACACCTCCAAAAGCAAAAGACCTAAGGGTTACACCAAAACCGATCAAAAAGAGGCTAAAGTCTAAGAGGGAAAAGGAACCTATAAACGCAAATATAAAACCTTATCACCTCTAATAGCACAGCACAATAGATACTAGACTAAGGATCAACACACGAAAAGGCCTCCTACACTCTCCTCACTCACTTACAAAATTTATCAGTTTTGGCCATTTTCTCTCTAAAGAACTAACAACAAGATCGAGTGAGAGAGAAGGCACAAGGAGATTCTGGACTTCTAAAATGAATCCTAAGGGTCTTATTTATAGCCAAAGAGTAGAGTGGGAACTCTTGACATGTGTTGTTCCACTTGTCCTCAAAAACCACTCCAAATGCATGCATTCAAGTAAGTACACTGAATCAACTCATTTCAGTGTCATCTTCTAGAAGATAAACCAAAGTTCCATGCAGGTTAAGTGTACCAAAATTCAACACGAAACTTGAACTCCAAATGTTGTTTCCACCTCATCACTTTAGGTTTTCTCCAAAGTGGCATTTAAGCTCAACACATAAGAATCCTACTCCTTAGGCTTCTCTCCCATGCTCATGTAGACCACATTGTGTAGTAGAAGAGTCACTGCATGGAGGTTTTTTTCCTGACACATTTCCACGAACTTTCTTTCTCCTTAACCAAACCACCAAAATTGCCCATTTTGGCACCTTTGGGTCTTCAGTCTTTCAATCTGTTTTCCTTGTACTCCAGCACAATCCAATACTTACCTTGGGTCCCATATGAAGCTTAGATGTCGTGGGTTTCATGTATAAAAGTTTTACTTCAGCCCATCGCTGCAATTACCAAATGTATTCAATTTTGGGAACAAATGGTATCTTTATGTCTTCTTTCTCTCTTGATGTATTTTGCCCCTAATTTCTTCACCATACAATAACTTGATTTATTTTACATCATGTCCAGGATTGAAGGAATTTGGTCCCCTCACGTGGAATGCTCCTATTGGTTGACCGGATGGGTTAATGGAGCAAATGAGGTTCATTCTCTCTCCTTTGACTTTTGTTTAGTTTGACCTCTAAGTTGACCATTTCCAAAAGTTGAGGAAATTTAGAAATACTCCTATGAACTCCTTTCCCATGTTTGCGCAACTCATTTTGGCTTCCTTCACCCTTGGTTAGCTCATTTCGACCATATCGGCCAAAACAGCCTCCCTTTGGACCATCTTCACTTTGGGTCGTTCCACTTAAATTTTTCTCAACCAAAATTCTTATTTTATCCCATAATGATGATTAAGATTAAGTCTTACTTGATTTTCATACTTTGGAATTTCCCCATGCTCAGTAGGGGTGGGCACGACTGTTTGCTATTCGGCTTGTCCTTGCTACTTGATTCGTACTTGGCTCTTAAAGTCGAGTACTCGTTTTGTTCAAGTCGAGTATCAAGTCGTTTATTTCAATTACTTGCAAGTACAAGACAAGTATCAAATACTAAAATGAAAACAACTACTTGGCATTGTTGGCTTGTTACTTGTGATTTATTATCAGATTTACTACCCTTCTTTACTTATGGATAAAAATATCTCTAAATTATAATAAAATTATTTGTTTATACGATAAATAAATTAAAATGATATATTATAGAAATATTTTAGATTTTTTATTTTATTTTATATTTATGATATATCGACTTAAACATATGAAAAGTAAAGAAATATTCTTTATTAAAAAATTGTTTGGCTTAGAATTATAACTAACTAAATTTTTCTTAAATTCATATGCACGGTTTAAGTAGATAACATTTATAAATAAATACTCCCTCTGTTTCTAAATAAGTGTCACTTTAGCAATTTTTTCTTGTTACACAAAAAGTGTCACTTTAGAATTCCAATGCAATTTTGAGCTGAATATTAATTGCAAATGCATTGATTTTATAAATAATTTTAGTTTCTAATAATCTTATTGGTTGAATATGTGTAATTAATAAGAATATAACACATTCCAATAACTTTCTTAATCTGTGTGAAAAATGTCAAAATGACACTCTTTAAGAAACAGAGGGAGTATTAAATAACTTACAAATACTTATATACTAATTTATAAACTAGTTTAGAAATAGCAAGTAGTAAAACATGGCAAGTACTTGCAATTATACCAAATTTTAGCAAGTACTTGAAAGTGCAAGTACTCGCTTTTAATAAACCAAGTACAAGTCCATGATTTCATTACTCGAACAAGTCAAGCCAAGTACCAAGTATGCCAATATGGCAAGTACTTGGCTTGTGTCCACCCCTAATGCTCGGCCTAGGCCGTTTCGAAGCTTCAGTTCTGTCTCCTCGACCAATTCTTGTTTCTACTCGACCATTCTTCAAAATGCTTCGACCAAACTTCTATTCATGTCTTCTCATAGCTATTTGTCCAAGTATGGCTTCATCTGAGTCCATTGACTTGCGTGCCTTGATACCCTAGACCAGGGGTATTACATTCTTCCCTCCTTAGATGAATTCGTCCCCAAATTCACAAAGTACTTCTATCTTCTGCTACCACCTTCTGAATTTTGTTTCAACTTCCTCGATCAGTTCCTTGGTTCTCTGTTGTCGATGTCACTATCTGCTTCATCCTTTCACTGTTGATGCCACCATCTGATATTAAACTCTTCTACCACCATCTACCTCCATATAGTTGCAGCTTGTTATGCCATCAACTTCACCATTTCTTTGCTCAGAATTTTTGTTCTTATCTCCCCTCCTTGGAAACAACTTCTTCTTGATCATTGGCACCGTATTACCTTCTTATTTGGGATTTCATCTTTAACTCCTCTCGTTCTCCTCTGGCCTTACACCTGATTAAACTTTGTCTTCTATTCTTGTCACATTCTTTCTTTTGGCTTTACACTTTTTGGGCTTCACTTCTAGACTTCTTCCGATTGGTCTTCCACTTGACATCTCTTTTCTGACTCATCAGCTTTTTGGCTCTTCAATAACTTTGATTCCTTGAGGCACCACCCTCTCAAATACACAATACACTCTGGACTTCACGCTTCCATCCCCGTCTCAGTTGCTTCTTCACAAGTTCGACCACTAACTGCTCTGGTCTTGCATACACAAACAGTACACGTCTGTACCAAAATTGTTCTCCAAAGAGCAATCACACCATTGACCTTTCGGAATTGGCACACTACCTACGACTCTGAACCTACACACTGACAACTCTAGATCCTTGAACACTTACTACTGATCTTCACCACAGTCGCCTCTAGTACTTGATTTCCTTCATGCATAACGAGTCTTCCGGAGTACACCGTGTCAAGGTCTGTGTCCTTCCGACACCACAAACACTCACAACACATTCATTTGGCTATAAATAAGGCTCGGCTTCCTAAACTCTAGGGTTCACTCTTTCCTAAAAAAAACAAGGTTCCCTAAAGCGAATCTTAACTACCACAACTTAGCAAGGTCTACACACTAAACAACACTTCCTATCCGTAATACAATCCTCACCACCGCAACAAAGAATGTTCCTCACGCAACAAAACAACTAAACAAAACAACCACCAGAACACATAAAGAGAAGGATCAGCACCCTTTTACCTTAGCTCCCATGAGATCAACGACGAGGGTTCCTAGAATGGCCACGGTTTCTACAGTTTGATCCTCCCATTGCAGATCAGGCTGCTCGAGCAGGGCTGGCAGGGGGAACGACATATATGGGTACGGCTTGGATCACGCTGGAATTGGACAATCCGCGACGAAGGGTCCACGAGTTTCACATGAGCTGCAGATCAGATAAGCTTTAAAGTTCAGCTGACTCCTAATCCTAGTGCACACCCGAGTATGACCGTTACTTGCTCCACACACATTGCATTCCTTCTCGGTTGGAATGTCGCGAGAGTCTTTAACATTTGATGCGGGTCCTCCACTGGTACCTTTTTTTTGCATTTGTCCTCCTAGAGCTCCACTTGTTCTGGTCATCCCATCCTGAGTATCCTCCATCATCTGAACTTTCCTTCCGGTTTCTTGCTTAACTTCCATGTCCAATTCCCTTGATTCTGTTCTGGCTCCCGAATTGGCTAGTAATGACTCCATCGGCATTGGTGAGTAATAATACTCGTAGTATCGGTCAGAGGTCTGCCCAATACTTTCCAAGCTGAAATCAATATACCCTTCAAATGAAAACGTTGGACTCCATGCTGGAACTGGGATCCACGGACTGGTCTCCCGGGAACTGATGTCGACAATGTTGACGGCCACCGTGCTGTCTCATGAGATCTCGATGATTTCCGGTGCTGGTTGTTCAATGATCTCCAATTCAGATGAAGTGATCTCCATTGCCTCACACAACTCATTGAAGTATCTGTACTGGAAGTTGAATGAGTTAGATGATGTTTGCAGAATGGCCTCCATATCTTGGGAAAAGTTCATACCTTCCAAGTGATCAGATTTTTCTTCAATCTCTTCAAGTATCTCAGCTTCCCCGAACTCGGATGACCCGGTTTCATGCGAACTCTCAGTGCTCTCGACCACATTCTCATTTTGAAAGTTGGAATCAGGCTCTGACTCGCTGGATGAATTTGATTCACTTGACCCATCATAACCGGCTGCTACGGACGCTTGCCCAACTCTTCGTAACCGCACCACAGTCCTCATCCTCGATCCATTCCCACCATGTTGATTACCAACACCAGAAACTGCAACACAAGATAAGGGTAAGGTCCTAAATTCCCAAAACTGATCTAACATACCTAGTCCTAAGTAGATGGCGTACCAGTTCCCTAGTAATGTTGTTTGCCACTCCTTTTGACTTGATAAAACATTTGAAAACCAGCAAACGAAAGCACGATATCTCAACCTTCCTCTGATACCACCATCTGTAACACCCCCCAACCGTCCTAGGACGGACTAACCCGGAAGCATTACAGTTTTGGTGAGTACCGCAGTCAGTCCAACCAAAACATCAAAACAAATCCGAAGTCTCGACTAGTCTGACCATGATACCACCCCTCTCGACCTCGGCCTAAGGATTTCCAACCCGTACTGATGCGTCCCTAGGATGCTCTTTGGTTTATGGGGATGGATAGATCCTGGCAAGAACGAATCAGGGACTCAAGTTCTTCAAGGTTGTGGATCGACACAAGAGGGATGAGAGGACTCTTGATACTCCTAGATCAATAACTCGGATATGACACACCAAGTAAACACCCTTAGGTCCCTGGATATTACACACCAGAACTCGACAACTTCTAGAGAGAGAGAGAGCCGTCAAGAGAGAAAAGAAACTCGTTGATTGATAATTGCTTGAGTACAATAGGGTTCGGAGAACCCTTTAAATAAAAGGAAACCAGAGAACAGGCTCTCTAGGGTTTCAAATTTAGTAAAAAGGAAAAACTATAGTTTAAAATAAACATAAGCTTCAAAATGTAAACTTCTGCTAGTCTTGGGCCGAGATAGAGCCTAAGTGATGTGTAAGACAAGTTGTGGCCTCGTTAAAAACCTTCCTCCGGAAAACCTCGTGGGACCAAATCAAAAGCAAGGAAAAGAGCACGCACCAAATGTCTTGCCTAGACACTAACTCAGCTTGATGTAGAGATGGCTTGAATGGTGATCAAGACATCTCGGATCAAACCTTGTCCAAGACTTTCTTCTTGTTCTGGATGTGAAGTGAGTAATCCAAGAACATTCTCCTTAAGTTTCTTGACTCTGGAACGAGCCATGGGACCTTCTGGAATGGCTAGAGCATCATCCCCAGGCTGCTGGTGTAATGTGGCTTCATGTGGCTCATCTAGACTCTCCTTGTTCTCCTTAGTGATCCGGTCCATGATCACATCATCCCCTCCCTCTTGAAAAGGATTTGTCCTCAAATCAGGTTCATCTACAACAAAAGGGGAAAAGTCAGTGACATTGAAGCTATTTGATACATCGTACTTACCTTGGAGATCAAGCTTGTAGGCATTGTCATTGATCTTGTGGATGATCTCGAAAGGTCCAACAACCCTTGGCATCAGCTTGGACTTCCTCTCGTTGGGAAACTTGCCCTTCCTCATGTGGACCCAAACTTGGTCACCGACTTCAAAGACCCTCACACGCCTTCCCTTGTTGGCTTGCTTCTCATAAAGCTTGGTTTTTTGCTCAATGTTTTGTCTAGCCTTCTCATGGATTCGTTGGACCATCTCTGCTTTCTTCTTACCATCTAAACTGATCCTTTCACACTCAGGTAAAGGCATTAGATCCAAAGGAGAGGTGGGATTGAACCCATAAACAATCTCAAATGGTGAATACTTAGAAGCAGAATGCATGGCATGATTGTATGCAAATTCATAGTGTGGTAAGTATTCTTCCCAAGTTCTTAAGTTCTTTCTAATGAATGCATGCAGGAGTGTTCCTAGAGTTCTATTAACTACTTCAGTTTGTCCATCAGTTTGTGGATGACATGTAGTAGAAAACAACAGTTTAGTGCCTAGCTTAGACCACAGAGTCTTCCAAAAGTAACTAAGAAACTTAGTGTCCCTATCAGAAACTATAGTCCTAGGCATGCCATGTAAACGAACAACTTCTTTAAAGAACAGGTTAGCAACGTGCATTGCATCATCAGTCTTATGACATGCTATGAAATGTGCGATCTTAGAGAACCTATCAACAACAACAAAGATTGAATCCTTTCATGTTCTAGTCCCTAGGTAATCCAACAATAAATTTCATGGAAATGTCATTCCAGGGATGGTGTGGAATGGGTAAAGGAGTACACAAAACCTGGATTGGACTTGGGACTTGGCATGCTTGCAAGTAGCACACCTCCCACAGATTTTCTCCACATCTCTCTTTATGTGCGGCCAATAGAAGTGATCCTGCAAACTTTTAAGGTCTTGGCAATCCCAAAGTGTCTCATTAGACTGCCCCCATGGGATTCCCTGACAAAGAGATCTCTAAAGAGCAGTTAGGCACACACAATCTATTGTCATAAAACAAGAAACCTTCTTGTCTAAAGTAATGCCCTGCAGGAAACTTCTCACAAGAAGCATAAGCTTCCTTGAAATCATGGTCAATATCATACATATCTTTTATCTGCTCAAACCCAAGTAACTTAGCATCTAAAGTGGTCAAGAGAACATACCTTCGAGATAGTGCATCAGAAACTATTTTCTCCTTACCTTGTTTATACTTGATCACGTAAGGGAAGGTCTCTATGAACTCAACCCATCTTGCGTGTCTCTTGCTAAGCTTACTCTGCCCTTTTAGATACTTTAGGGACTCATGATCAGTGTGGATGACAAACTCCTTGGGCCATAGGTAATGCTGTCATGTTTGCAAGGCCCTCACCAAAGCATAGAGTTCCTTGTCATAGGTTGCATAGTTGAGAGTGGCTCCTCCAAGCTTCTCACTGAAGTAGGCAATAGGTTTCCTATCCTGCATCAATACAGCACCAATTCCAATTCCTGAGGCATCACATTCTATTTCAAAAGTTTTAGTAAAGTCAGGAAGCATAAGAAGAGGTGATTGAGTAAGCTTCTCTTTTAGGCATTGGAATGCCTTCTCTTGTGCTTCTCCCCACTTGAATCCGACATCCTTCTTTATCACTTCAGTCAAGGGAGCTGCAATGGTGCTAAAGTCTCTCACAAAACGCCTATAGAACCCAACAAGCCCATGGAAGCTTCTCACTTCTCCTACTGAGGTTGGGCTCGGCCAGTCTTTGATGGCTTTGATCTTCTCTTCATCCACCTTAACTCCATCTGCACTCACAACAAAACCTAGAAAAACCAAGTTATCCGTGCAAAAGGTGCACTTCTTCAAGTTGGCATAAAGTTTTTCATTCCTTAAAACATTCAGGACAGCCCTAAGATATTCTAGATGCTCTTCTAAGTTCTTGATATATACTAAAATGTCATGAAAGTATACAACAAAAGGAAATGCCTATGAATGATCTAAGAACATGATTCATTAATCTCATGAATGTACTAGGTGCATTGGTTAATCCAAATGGCATAACTAACCACTCATATAATCCATGTTTAGTTTTAAATGCAGTCTTCCATTCATCTCCTTCTTTCATCATAATCTGATGATATCCACTTTTTAAATCTATCTTAGAAAAGATGCAAGAACCATGGTATTCATCAAGCATATCATCTAGTCTAGGTATAGGGTGGCGATACTTCACTGTGATGTTGTTGATTGATCTACAATCAACACACATACGCCATGTACCATCCTTCTTAGGCACTAGGAGCACTGGTACATCACATGGTCTCAAACTCTCTCGGATATAGCCCTTCTCCATGAGTTCCTCTACTTGTCTTTGCAACTCCTTGGTCTCAACCGGGTTGGTTCTGTATGCTGGACGTTTTGGAAGTGTAGATCCTGGAAAAAAGTCTATCTGATGCTCAATCCCTCTCAAAGGAGGTAACCCAATGGGATTGTCCTCTGGAAATACATCTTGGAACTCCTGCAAAAGAGAAACCATTTCACTCGGGTACACCGGTGTAGAATCTGTTAAGTTCAAAAGAGCTTCTTTAAACACAAGTAAGATAGCAGGTTGTTTAGAGTAAAGAGTTCTTTTGATATCACCCATGTTAGCATAGAAGTTTGGCTGCTTAGTTCCAGCCGGTTTTAGATCAATCTCCTTCTTCTTTTGGAGTCGAATCTGATCTTGTTAAACTTCCTTAGGTGTCAAGGGAACCAGGACAGTCTTGCGTCCCTTGAACTCAAAGGAGTGCTTGTTGGTGAAGCCATCATGGATAACTCGGCGATCAGATTGCCAAGGTCTTCCAAGAAGTATGTGACCAGCTTCCATAGGCAACACATCACACAAGACTTCATCTTCATATCTACCTATGGCTAAAGGGATGAGAACTTGACTTGAAACCTTCATGGTGCCTTCTTCATTCAGCCATTGTAGCCGGTAAGGTTTGGGATGCTTCTGAACCTTCAATCCCAACTTCTTGACCATAGTTTCACCCGCAGCATTCACACAACTGCCTCCATCAACAATGAGGCTGCACACTTTTCCTTGGACCAAGCACCGGGTGTAAAATAGATTTTCTCGTTGCTTTAGCTCCTCAGTTTTGGTTTGCAAGCTTAGAAGCCTTCTTGCCACTAAGAGCTTCCCCTGGACTGTTCCTTCTTCATGCTCCTCTTCACTCTCTTCTTGATCAGACTCGGTGTTGTCATCTTCTGAGGCATACTCACCATTTTCCAGCAAGATCATGACTCTCTTGTTGGTACACTCATTGGCATAATGACCTCGTCCTTGGCTCTTGAAGCACTTGACATCACGAGCTCTGGAACTAGAAGCTTCAACCTTGTCTTTGCCCTTGTCAAGAGCACTGCTTGGTTTGGTTTCTTCCATTGGATATGACTTGTTGTCTTTCTGGAACGGTTTAGACTCCTTAGGATAGGATGACTTCTCTTCCTTGGTGTTGTGTAACCGGTTAGAGCCATAGTGATTGCGTGAATGTCCCTTCCTCTTGAGCTGTTGTTCCACAAGAATAGCCTTGTGTAACATCTCTTCAAGCTCCACATAATGTTGCATCTCAACATTGTCTTGTATTTCTCGGTTTAAACCACACAGGAACCTTGGCATGGTTGCTTCTCTATCTTCTGATATGCTAGCTCTTAGCATGAGCAACTCCATCTGGTGGTAATACTCTTCCACTGATCTTGAACCTTGAGTAAGCTTCCTGAGCCTGTGGTGCAAGTCTATGTGGTAATGACTTAGAACAAACCTCTTGCGCATGATAGACTTCATCTCTGTCCAAGTCTCTACTGGTTCCTCTTCATTCCTTCTACGAGTTGTGATGTACTGATCCCAGTAGCTTAGAGCATAGTCATAGAATTCAGTAGCAGCAATCTGAATCTTCTTGTGGTTTGTGTACTGCTTACACTGAAAGACCAACTCAATCTTCTTCTCCCACTCAAGGTAGGCATCCGGATCAGCTTTGCCATGGAATGGGGGTATCTTTATCTTCAAACCAGCAAGCTCATCTCCCTGGTTTGTCCTTCCTTCTTGTCCACGCCTATGTATTCTTCGGCTTTGTCTTGAGGATGAACTTATATGTTCATACTCGTTGTCAGTCTCCTCATAACCAGCATGCTCTTGTCGAGTTGCATGAGTTCTCTCTTCTCTTCTAGCCTCTCGGTTGGTTCCTTGACCAGTAGCTCTTCTGACTTCTTCTCTGAGCTCTCTCCGGATATCACTGATGGTTGTCCTCATCATCTCGGTCATGGTTGCTACCATGTTCTGGTTCAGTTGAGCAGTCATGGCTTCCATGAGTAGCTTGTTCTTCCTGACGAGTTCAGCTTCTTCTTCAGACTCGGATCCCATGCTTCCTGCGCAAAGGAAAAAAATATAACTAGTAAAAATATTCTAGGTAACAAGAAAAGCAAAAAGGAAAAAGGTAAACACAAACTAAAGCTTGTTTTGCAAGACAAAAAGCAAAAAGGATAATCGGCTAAAAAAATGGAACTAGGGTTTCCGATTTCAAGCAAAAAGGAAATTCTTTAATCTTTGTCTAAACTTCTCTAAGGGGTTCTAGAAGCCTAAACAACCTAAATCTACTCGTGTTCAAGGTGATTAAGTTGATTAGAAGATTAAACAAAGAGACTTAAAAGAACAAAGGACTTATGCGGCTAGGTTTATCTCTCTAGGGTTTCCGCAAGCAAAAAGGAAAAACCTTGTCTAATTTCTATGAAATTCGAGCAGCCCTAAACAGATTGGATCTACTGCTTAACAAAGGTTTAATATTGATGAAACAAAAAGAAACAAGAGAGAACGAGTACTTCCCAAACCAAAGTTGCTCTGATACCACTTGATGCGTCCCTAGGATTCTCTTTGGTTGATGGGGATGGATAGATCCTTGCAAGAACGAATCAGGGACTCAAGTTCTTCAAGGTTGTGGATCGACACAAGAGGGATGAGAGGACTCTTGATACTCCTAGATCAATAACTCGGATATGACACACCAAGTAAACACCCTTAGGTCTCTGGATATTACACACCAGAACTCGACAACTTCTAGAGAGAGAGCCGTCAAGAGAGAAAATAAACTCGTTGATTGATAATTGCTTGAGTACAATAGGGTTAGGAGAACCCTTTAAATAAAAGGAAACCAGAGAACAGGCTCTCTAGGGTTTTGAAAATATTAAAAAGGAAAAACTATCGTTTAAAATAAACATAAGCTTCAAAATGTAAACTTCTGCTAGTCTTGGGCCGAGATAGAGCCTAAGTGATGTGTAAGACAAGTTGTGGCCTCGTTAAGAACCTTCCTCCGGAAAACCTCGTGGGACAAAACCAAAAGCAAGGAAAAGAGCACGCACCAAATGTCTTGCCAAGACACTAACTCAGCTTGATGTAGAGATTGCTTGAATGGTGATCAAGACATCTCGGATCAAACCTTGTCCAAGATAGAACAACAAAGAGAAAATTATCAAATCAAATGGGTACCCATGAAAAACAAAACGAGTGAAAACATAAGCATCTTGCTCCTTGCAAAGAACACCGGAAAACAATGCTGGCCTTGTCCTCTGCACCCCGCAAACGCCTATCCCTCTAAGGTTACCTGCATAGTAGAAGAGGGCGTGAGTAATCAAATTACTCAGTGAGTTCCCAAAATAAACAACAATCCCCCCCTTCATCCCATGCTTAAACACACAACACACAATCAAATAATAAATATGCATGCAATCAATCAATGCGGAAGAGTAAACATGCAACTACTAATGCAATGCAATAACCTAGACATGAATACAATGCAAAGACTCTACTAGCCAAGTCTCACCCCTGAGACCTAACAACCTAACAACACACAAACACAGTCTAGACTCAGTCCTAGACTCAAAGACAGAAAAACAAGACACTCAAAGGACGGACCCTTAAGGCACACATATCGGGATCCCTTCACACCACGGAGCCCTAACTTTCCACCCTGAACACTCCCGACCACAAACACCAGAGTCACATGGTCGGAAAACATCACTCCAGGAATTGGGCTTCATCCAATCTAACTCGGGCCGCATCGTCATGCAGCGCTCGTCCATGGGTGCGACCCACTTCACGTGACGAACCTTGGAGATTTGGTTACTCCACCACTGGAGAATTGGGCTTCATCCAATCTAACCCCAGGGTCCGCACACATTATCGGAGAATTGGGCTTCATCCAATCTAACCCCGAGATGGCCACACACTCTAGTGTAGGCGCAACTCAAAAGAAACCAGCATGAAGGAGCTCCGCCTCTAACCTCCATGCAATGCACACTTAGACTATCATGCGCCACACACACACACACACACTCACATTAGTCTAGACCAAAACACAGAATACAACCAGCATGAGGTAGCTCCACCTCTAACCTTCATGCAATGCTTTGTCTAGACCTAGCACCTAACAACTCAAAAGTGAGTGACACACTAAAAAACTACCCGGCATAAGAGAGAGTCTCACTCAAATCTCTATGTAACCCAAACTACACTACATGCAATGCAACTACAAAACAATGTAACTACAAAACTAACAATGCATTCATGAAATCTAACAACCTAACAACACAATGCATGATAAACATGGCATCACACATAGATGACCATGTCCCCAACAACAAGACATACTATGCTTAATCACAACTATAACAAGCAATAAAGATAAACACTTAAGTATGGGGACTACCAACTCCCATACACACACACAAACCGCAAATGTAGTTCAACCTAAAGAACCTTCATGGTTAAAGCTCTCCAACCTGCACACACACACACAATACACAACAAACGCTCGGGGAAACCCACCTAGGTCTTCACAAGCGCACAACACCTCCAAAAGCAAAAGACCTAAGGGTTACACCAAAACCGATCAAAAAGAGGCTAAAGGCTAAGAGGGAAAAGGAAACCTATAAACGCAAATCTAAAACCTTAACACCTCTCCTCGCACAGGAAAATAGATCCTAGACTAAGGATCAACACACGGAAAGGCCTCCTACACTCTCCTCACTCACTTAGAAAATTTTATAGGTTTTGGCCATTTTCTCTCTCAAGAACTAACCATAAGATCGACTGAGATAGACGGCATAAGGTGATTCTGGAATTCTAAAATGAATCTTAAGGGTCTTATATATAGCCAAAGAGTGGGGTGAGAACTCTTGACATATGTTGTTCCACTTGTCACCAAAAACCACTCCAAATGCATGCATGCAAGTAAGTACACTGATTCAACTCATTTTCGTGCCATCTTCTAGAATATAAACCAAATTTCCATGCAGGTTAAGTGTACCAAAATTCAACACGAAACTTGAACTCCAAGTGTGGTGTCGACCTCATCACGTTTTTGCTCCAAAGTGGCCTTTAAGCTCAACACATATGAATCCTACTCCTTAGGCTTGTTTCCCTTTCTCATGTAGACCACATTGTGTATTAAAATAGCCACTTCATGGAGTTTTTCATGCCTGACATGTTTTTATGAACTTTCTTCCTCCTTAACCTAACCACCAAAATGGCCAATTTTGGCACCTTTGGGTCTTCAATCTTCCAATCTCTTTTCCTTGTGCTCCAGACCAATTCAGTACTTCCCTTGGGTCCTAACTGAAGTTTAGATGTCATGGGTTTCATGTAGAGAAGGTTTACTTAAGCCCATACCTCCCATTACCCAATGTAGTTCATTTTGGGAACAAATGGTATCTTCATGTCTTCTTGCTCTCTAGATGTATTTTTCTCCTGATTTCTTTACCATAAAATACCTTAATTTATTCTAAATCATGTACAGGAGTGAAGGAATTTTGTCCCCTCCACGTGGCATGCTCCAATTGGTTGATCGGATGGGTTACATGGACCTTTGACTTTGACTTTGGTTGACTTTGACCTCGGAGTTGAACGTTTTCAAAAGTTTAGTAAATGTATAAAACAACCCTTTGAACTCTTTTGCATTTGTTTGCACAACTTATTTTGGCTTCTTTCACCCTTGGCTAGCTCATCTAGACCATAACGGCCAAAACAGCCTCCCTCTGAACCATCTTCACATTGGCTCGTTCCAACTTCATTTTTTCTTGACCAAAAGTCTTATTTTACCCCATAATTATGATTGAGATTAAGTCTTAATTGATTGCATACTTTGGAATTTCACCATGCTCGACCTTGGCCGTTTGGAAGCTTCAGTTCTGTCTCCTCGACCAATTCTTGTTTTTACTAGACCATTCTTTATAATGCTTTGACCAAGCCTCTATTAATGTCTTCTTATAGTTCTCTGACTAAGTATGGATTGATCTGAGTCCGTTGACTTGCGCTGACTTGATACCCTAGACCAGGGGTATTACAGTTCCTTTCACGGAACAGTTTTCACAGGATTTGTTGAGTACTTGAGAGGTGTTCTCTTCACCCTGCTTCTTAGCATATTTTGGATTGAAGTATTTCCTACATGCTATTACCCAGAAAGAAAGGTGTTTTCCTATTACCTCTTATTAGTGATCTGGTATGCATACAATATTTCCAGCACTTCTTCTTTTGACTCATCTTGCTTTTGGAACTCGTTGAAGTCGTAATATAGGAAGAAAGGTTTGAATTGTCATTTATATATTTGGGAGCTTTACTCTTTACTCGGATGCATGAGGAATCATTTGACCCGTAACCCCGGACCCGGAACCCGGAAGCTGGAAGAATGAACCTATATATCGACGTCCTACTCTAACTTGGAGTTCCTTGCCCCTTGGTTACTTGACTTCTGCAATAGTTGGTTCTCTTGAATCAGTTCCTCTGGTTAGTAGTACACTCAAGCCACCCTTTTTGTTTTCTTCTTCTTCTTCTTCTTCTTCTTCTTCTTCTTCTTCTTCTTCTTCTTCTGATAGATCCGCATTGACAAGTAATGGTAAGTTTGTAGTCAAATGTCTGGAGAAATTGCCAACGAATTTGAATCCATCGTTCTTTCACCAGCCATTGTTTTTACTTTTCAAGCTAGTTAGAGCGAGATTTGATCAATCTGACAGGAGGATCCATCTAATAATCTCCGTTTTCGACTCCTTTCTTATCCTTGACTTGTATGTCGAATTCCTATATAAGAGGAGAATCCATCTAATAAGCCTAGATTTTTCATCATTTTTGTTCATTAAGGACTTTAGGGCGGCGTGGTCGGTATGGACGATCACTTTTGAACCGACTAAATAAGAGCGAAAGTTTTCGAAAGAAAATACCACGACTAGTAATTCTTTTTCTTTTGTCGCGTAATTGCGTTTTGTATCATCGAGAGTCCTACTAGTGTAGTATATAGCGTGCAAATTTCTGTCCGAGAACAGCGGCCACGGCAAAATCGTTGGCGTCGCACATGATTTCAAAATGTAAACTCATATCTGGTGCATTCACTATCGAAGCTGATACGAGGGCTGATTTGCTTTCCTTGAAAGTTGTCAGACATTCGGGTGTGGAGTCGAAGTTCACTTCATTACATAAGAGCACTGTAAGAGGTCTAGCTATCGTGCTAAAATATTTTATAAATCTTCTATAAAATCCAGTGTGTCCAAAGAAGTTTCTAACGTCCTTCACGTTTGTGGGTGGTGGTAAACCTGTCATTACCTCGATTTTGGATTTGTCCACCTCAATACTTGCTTCAGAGATCTTGCGTCCCTAAACGATTACACTGTTGACCATGAAATGACACTTTTCCCAGTTTAGGACCAGATTGTCTTCTTCGCACCTTGCCAACACCTTGCACAGGTTATCTAAGGATGTTTTGAAATATGGGCTATAAACAGAGAAATCGTCCATGGAACTTCCATGAAGTCTTCGATCATGTCAGTGAATATAGACATCATGCAACTCTGGAATGTTGCAGGAGCGTTACATAGTCCGAAGGGCATTCTGCGGTATGTGAATGTTCCATAAGAACAAGTGAAATTGTTATTTTCTTGATCGCCGGGATGTATAGGAATCTGGAAAAATCCTGAATACCAATCGAGAAAAAAATATTATTGATGCCAGGCGAGCATCTCTAACATCTGATCGATAGAGGGTAGAGGGAAGTGATCCTTTCTTGTGGCAGTCTTTAGCTTTTTGTAATCAATACATATTTTGTGTCCGGTCACAGTTCTCAGCGGGATCAATTCGTATTTGTCATTCTTCACCACTGCGATTCCTCCTTTCTTCGGGACAACATGAAATGGATTGACCCAGTGACTATCTGATATTGGGTAAATAACACCTGCTTCCATAAGTTTCATGATTTCCTTTTTGACTACTTCTTTTAGATTGGGATCTAACCTTCTCTGATGTTCAATGAATGATTTTGATTCATCTTCCAGGTGTATCCTATGCATGCATAAGTTTGGTGAAATTCCTGGAATGTCATCAAAAGAATATCTAATAGCCTTGCGATGTTTTCACAATTTGTTGAGCAGAAGTGCTTGCTCGCCGCTATATAGGGTGGCGTTGATGATGACGGGATAAGTGTTTTCATAAAGAAAAGCATATTTAAGTCAAGCTAGGAGCGGTTTAAGCTCATCGTTGGTGCTTCCTCCTTACTCCAGTCTCCGGTTGTTGAAGGTTGTCGATCGACGGTGGGCTATTTCTGTCGATCGGTGGAGGTCGATATATAGATTTCTTCAACGTCGACGTGCATTACTTCTTTGGCGACATCCATCAATCGTGCATATTCTTCAAATCGGTCATCCAACGTGAAGATTTTGCTTTCAGGAGATGTGATTGCTCTATCAAAAAGGGTCATTAGAACACATATCGATAAATGACTCTTCATCCACTTTAGAAAGGTGATTTATATGGTAGGCTTGACCATTGATCAAGGGTTTCTTGATTATCTTTTCCACGTCCAAAACCATCTGTATATCACCGAGATTGAGGCATATGCATCCTTCTCTGAGGTCAATGATCACTCCAGTCGTAGCAAGAAATGGTCTACCCAAGATTAGGGGATTTTTTTGTTCTTTCTCATATGGTGACACTACGAAGTCTGTAGGTATAAGAAAGTCATTAATGCGGATTGGCACATATTCTAGTACACTTTCTTGAATCCTAGTGGATCTATCGGCTAAAATGAGAGTGATCCATGTACACTAAAATTGAGTTAGCCCGAGGGAAATTGCAACCGAGTAAGGCATTAAGTTTACACTAGAGCCTAAATCACAGAGTGATCTTTGGAATATCTCATTGTGGATGGTGCAATCTAAGACAAAGCTACCGGGATCAGGAAGTTTAGCTGGTGTTTCTCCTTGAATTATCGCGCTCACTTCCTCGGAGACCATCATTATGCTATGTTCTTTTTAACTGAATCCTCGTGACATTGCCTCCTTCACATAATTCTTGATAGCAGATGAAAGTTTTATTGCATCGCTAAGTGGCACTGATATGTCATGGTTTTTACCTGATTTTACCCATAATATGTATATAGTTTTAGAGTCTTTATTACTCAATTTGTATTTTTAGAGACTTTACAGGTTCAGGTACTCATTGGAAGCAATTGGAGCTTTTGGATCATTTTGGAGCATTGAAGAATGCTCAGCCGATAACTCGAAGTCAGAACAAAGAAACGTCAAGACAATTCATCGACGTCTCACCCTGAATGTCTATCGACGCCCAACACTTATGCTGAGTTATTTAAGATTTGAAGAAATCATGATTCTACCCAGAAGTTCCACTATTTGCAAGACAAATCGTTGGCCGTGTTTTAGGCTATTTATTAGGTTTATTAGCTGATTTGCAAGATACACGTTTTTGACAAATTTTTGATACTTGCAACCTTGACGGCTACTTTGGAGAGAGAGATCTATTCCATTATCAGACTAAGATATTGAACTTCTTTGTTTTATAATTATTATTTTCTATTCAATTTATTTATCTATTCATCATGTTTATCTCAATCATGTCTGAGTAGTCTATTGTTAGATTTAGGATTCTTCTAGGGTAGTTCATGGCTTGCTAATGTTATGAAATTGTTAGGATTATTCTAATTAGTTCTTTGTTTAAGTAGGTCTTAATGCTAAGTTGAATTTGATCACTTCAACCTTAGATTATAGGATGTTATAGGGCCCGGGAGAGCTTGGTTTTACCCTGAAACATATCTTAAACAATCTAAAATTCTAGTAACAAATGAGAGTTGAACTAGAGAATTAGAGAACAATCAAACTCACGAATCGCACATGTTTAGAAGTAGCGTCGATCGATGCCATGTAGTGGCTGTCGATTGACAATGCGATAAGATTCACGACAGTGACTTATCTAAAACCTAAAGTATGAGTTCAAAACAAGTGCTTAACTAAAACCCTTAAAATTTTATTTGTTGCAGTGCCTAGTCTACTTTAGAATTCCCCTAAGTCTAATCCTTCCTAATAATCTTCACAAACCAAACCAATATTTGATTCTTTATTCATAAATCTATATTATCATCTAGCTTTATTTCGAAACAATAAATATATTGTGTGATCTGAGAGTCTTTGTGGATTCGATCCCTAAATACTACACTTCTTATTTGAGAGAGTAAAGTAGCTCATTTGTGTAATTTGAGAGTGCATAAAAAATCTACATCAGGCATCTCGAGGATTAGTTTGTTGAAAGCCTTCTTGCATATCCCTCAATCTAACTCTTTCCGCTTTCGCATTATTAACAGGGAAAAGGGATCTATGTTGGTAAATCCTAGTTTTGACCGGTTCGGCTAGTCTTGGATTTGGGGTTAGGTGTGGGCTGTCAATCAACTCTTAGTGTAGGTTGTCGATCGACGGTATCACGATTCTATATTTCCGTCTTCGAGTTAGTTGGTAATTCTTCTAGGTCGTCATTGTGGTCTGAAATTTCTGTTTCGGGAAGAATTTCAGGACTATCCTTGTCAATCTCAATGTGAAAGGGGTTTGATTTTTTTCACGTTTGGCGACATTCTAGCGAGTTCATCAATAGTGATGCTTTTTCCTGCGCTGGGAGTTAGTCGTTTTCCGCTTCGTAAGGCTACAACATTGACATGACTCATAGGGTTGATGTTTGTCATACCAGGTAGGACACCTTCTTCTCTCATGATATACAAGGTGTTATTTGCAACTTGGTTGTCGATCCTCTTAATTCGCTAACTCAAAGTTTTGAATTTTTATGTCATTATTAAGTCCAATTTATTGTCGAGGTCGGCAGCTACCCTACGGTTTCCTGTAAATACTTGATCCACTCTTGATTTAGAACTTCTTTCGTGATTCTTCACAGTCACGTCGTAGTTGCTTGAGAAACTAGCATTTTTTCCCCAAATCGCTGATAGCTAGAATTTATCGCATCCGTGAATTCAACTCATATTTCGCTCTTGGAGGATATATCTTCCTTTTCGCCATTTTGTTCGGATTGAGCGCGTTTATCTAGAAGAACAGCTACTGAAGCTAGAGTCTTTTTAACTTGGACAAAGTTCTTCTCTTATGCGGACATTGATGGTTCCTTCTTCGTCATCCTTCCTCTCAAAGGCTTTACCTATAACTATATTTTCAATCAGCCTCGTAGCGTCCTGAGGATTTTGAGTACCAAAGTTCCCCTCGCTAGATGTATCAAGGATGGTTTGATAGTATAGGCTTAGCCCTCTATAAAAGGTGCTGATGAGTTGAGGTTCCGAAAAACCATGGTGTGGGCATGCTAATTGGTAGTCTTTGAACCTTTCCCAAGAATGTTTAAAGGATTCACGGTCACCTTGAAGGAATGTCAAAATTTCTCTCCTCACTTCCCAGTATCTTTCTTCTTCATAGAAGTGATTAATGAAAGCATTTCTGATGTCATTCCAAAAAGTTAGGGACCCTGAAGGTAGCAGGTTTAGCCACCTCCTGGTTCCCCTACAAGGGAGAAAGGGAAAATCTTGCAACGGTTGAAATTGTCAAATATCATGTCTTCTAGAAGATGGATGTGATCGTTCGGATGTTCAGTGGGAAAACCAGTGAACAGATTCTTACTTATCAAAGCAATATACTCAGCGTTGGGATCAGAATTTTCCGCACGGTTATCTCGTAATGTGATAGCGGACCTATTGGAATAGGTTCTGCAGGAGTTTAAGTATTAAGGCATTGGTAATTTATTTTTATTCTCATCTTGCGAAGATTTTGTAATTTGGTCAGGGATTACTGTTTATTAATGATTTGGCTTACTACGTTGCGTTCATGATCATTTAGATCTTTCAAAACTACTTCCTCACTAATATATTCAGTATAGGCGGACTTACCTGCTTCCGAATGATCGGCATCCATCGATGGCAGTAGCAGAGTGTCGCTCGATGTTGTGGCACCAATGTCGATCGATGTTGAAATTTGTCCGTCGATCGATTCATGAGGTCCAAAGTCCATATTCTCTTTAAAAAATAAATGTGTCATCATGAATAAGAAAAGAACAGTTAGCGACAGTAAAATAAAAAATCTAGACCTCATTCTAAACTAAATCTAATGGCAATAAGAAAGAGTCCCCGGCAACGACGCCAAATTTGATGTAGCTTTTATTATGCACTCTAAAATTAACTTTATGAGCTACTTTTTACTCTCTCAAATAAGAGGTTCAATGTAGTACTTAGGGATCGAATCCACAGAGACTCTAAAATCACACATTAGATTTATTGTTTCAAAATATAGTTATATGAAAATATAGTTTTATGAATTGTGAATCAAAGATTGGTTTGGTTTGTTAGGATTATTAGGAAGGATTAGACTTAGGGGAACTCTCAGGTATACTAGGCAATGCAAACTCATAGAACGTTAAGGGTTTTAGTGAGGCGTTGTTTTGAAATCAAAATATAGGGTTTAGATAAATCACTCTCGTGAATCTTAACGGAGTGTCGATCGATGGCCACTGCGTGGCATCGATCGACGCTACTTCTAAACAGATATGATTTGTGTATTTGATATGTTCTCCAATTCTCTAGTTCAACTCTCATTTGTTACTAGAGTTGTAGATTGTTTAAGATATGTTTCAGGATATAACCAAGCTCTCGCTCGCTATAGCATGCTATAATTTTAGGTTAAAGTGATCAAGTTCAACTTAGCATTAAGATCTACTTAAACAAAGAACTAATTAGAATAACCCTAACAATTTCATAACATCAGCAAGCCATTAACTACCTTAGAAGAACCCAAAATCTTACAATAGACTACTCAGACATGATTGTGATAAACATGACGAATAGATGAATAAATTGCATAGAAATAGTAATAATAAAACAAGGGAGTTCAAGATCTTAGTCTGATAATTGAATAGATCTATCTCTCCAAAGGTAGTCGTCAAGGTTGCAAGTATCAAAAAGGGTTGTCAAACAAGTGTCTCTTGCAAGAAAACGAATAAATCTAATAAATAGCCTAAAACACGCCAGGGACTTGTCTTGCAAATAGAGAAACTTCTGGGTAGAATCGTGATTTCTTCAAATCATAAATAACTCGGCGGAAGTGTTGGCCGTCGATCGACACTCAGGGTGAGACGTCGATCGATGGTCTTAACGTTTCTTTGTTCTGACTTTGATTTCTCGGCTGAGCATTCTTCAGTTCTCCAGAATGATTTAAAAGTTCCAATTGCTTCCAATTAGTACTTGAACCTGTAAAAACTCTAAAATAATACCAATTGCATATAAAAGATTCTAAAATCGTTTACATATCATGGGTTAAATCAGGTAAAAACCATGACATATCAAGACTCGACATAGTCAATCGCCTATCCTCCTAATACCTTAATTCTCGAGACAAAATCTACAGATTTCCAAAAACTAAGATCTCTAGCCCTACTAAATTTCGGGTCTCCGGCCCTGAATCAAGTAATTATCTAAATCCATATTGACGTATCTTCCCATACTGCAGGTCTAGGAAATAAGTGTTTGATACATCGCATCATATCCCCTTTAAACTCAAGGGTTTTGAAGACATTAATATCAAAGGTATTCCAAGATCCTAACAGCCAAAGACCTCTGGGTCTAAAATTTTGACAAGGTCGTCCTACTTCAGAGCAACTCCAAAAATCCTGTCTTTTAGGATCAACCTGGAAGTCAAGGATTAGATATCCTACAGACTACTAAAGAAACTACAGAGGGATGAAAAGTAGGAAACCCAAAGGATTATTAAGATAAAAAACCATGAAGGGCTGTCGTTCCACAAATAAAAAAAGATGCATAAAGACAAAAGGCCACGGAGCCAAAGATTCCGCATCCAAAATGAGGCGCAAATGCCCAGAAACGGTTCAACAAGAAACAAAGGAGGATTATTATAAAGCTGGAGTGAAAGACGGCTCCTAAGTGGAAGATCCAATACGCTTAGCTAACAAATACACCTCTATCACAGAAGCACCTGGAATCTCTGGCTTATCTTTGAAAGCCGGAGGAGGTGCACCTTTGAGCTTAGCTTCCACTTGCACTACAGTCTTGTACTGCTTAAAATCCTTGGTCGGGTCCCATACACCATTCGGGTGATTCAGCCACTCTCCCATCAAATCCTTGTGAGCAATAATCCTGGGTCCATTCACCACCATCATTTTGTCATGGAAGGTCTCCGCCGCAGCCTTGAGATCATGAAACTCTTCGTCCTGCTCCTTTTTGTCCTGCTTCAGAGTGATCGCCTCAATAGTGGTCGAGGCTGCAATATCATCATGAGTCTTAACCCTTGGCTTCAGATCCTGGATCTCCTTCTCCTTAGAAATGAACTTATCCTTCTCCTCCGACAACTGAAAAACCTACAGAGGAAAGTGAACTGTCTGAAGATTGTTGCGCCGACCTGGTCATCATACCTCCAGCCTTAGGTTTCTTCCCTAGAGACGAAGAAGTCAGCTCCACCTTCACGACGGCCCTACGTTTACTTCTGGTAATTGTCACTTCATCCTTGGAAACGGTCTTTCTGGTGATCCTTTCTTCCTGGACACTACCTCTGCAGCTTTCGTGTAAGCCGCTAAGGCATCACTTCCTGCTCTTCCTGAAATGCTTCCTAAACAAAGAAAAAGCAGGATATGCCAACCCGCTTCAAAGAGGGGACAAAAGAAAAAAAATTCTACCCCACAAACTTCTGTGCCTCAAGACGTCCTCGCTAACTAAAACCGATGCATGTTGACGTTCCAAAGGAAGCTTTTGCACTCGAAGAACAATATTCTCTCCTTTCAGAATAAGATGATGGGGCCCATCTGCATTCATATCATAAAAAGGTGAGGCAATAAGTATACAAAAAGTTCTATCAAAAACGATCTACATCTACCTATGAGATGCCAGCCACAAGAAGAACCAGGCAGGGAAACAAAAACATATCTTTCGGTCCATTTCTTCCTAAAGCCCTGACCATGCGATTTTCCTTCAACAACTTTTTTAAGAATGGAAGGCCACTCCGAGGACAGAGATGAAACTGCTCTTCCCACCACTGAGAGGAGCCAAATGATACGCAAAAAGAACTTCATTTATACAGAAGAAGAGGTGCTCCAAATCGCCAAGTTTCTGAATAGCTATTAGAGTTCTCCAAGGGGGAGGATTAATCTGAGAAGGCAAAATCTCTAAGAAATCGCAAAGATCAATAATTATTGCAGAGATGCTTGTGTTCTAGAGTAGATAACTAGCCCTAAAGCTAGATTCAAAGAAATCCTCGTACATATATATCTCCCTCGGTCCATACCAAGAGGCACGCTCTAATGAATTTGGAATTTAAAAAGTAACAAAGCAAAGGAGAGAGTACTTTGACCTCCACTCTCTGGCATCTTCCTCACTGATCACCGACGGAGGACCCATCAAGGTAGGCGTCATGGAAGCATAATACAGCAGAATTGTATCTAAGAAATCACCTCAAGATCCATCCAGGGGATCCGCCGAACTGTCGGATTTTGACACAGGAGAATTCAATATTTTTTTAGCTTGGCCCTATCGGCCGACCATGACGAAGATGTTAGAGGATGTTTCAATGTAGGTTTTCACTCCTGGTCAAGATACCAACGGATGAGAATGAAAAGCTTGAATCAGCTAATTATCTCCCAGCTCCAGATCAAAGCTTCCTGCTTTTGAATCTACTTCGGATGCTGTTTCTTGGCCAGTATCGATCGGTGGCATAGGGTTGCCATCGATCGATGTCGATTTCCCAAGTCGATGGGAAATATGAAAATACCAGCCTCATCCATAGCAATACCACGGTAATCAATCATCTCTTCTTCTTTGTAGTCTTCGTCGTACTCGGGTAGGCTGTGTTGTAACCAGCATTTGTGTGGCAGTTGTTGCGGTTCTGGAATGTGAGTGTCGATCGATAAAAAAGGTGGGTGTCGACCGATTGCTGAACTACAAGAGTGTCGATCGATAGTCTGGCCTGGGCGTCGATCGATGCTCCATCTTCGGACTCTTCATTGAAGTGATAATCGCAGAAGCATGTGGCCACAAGTTCTGCATCACCACAAAATTTTGTGAGGGCAGGTTAATTCTTATAAATATCATAATAAACATTACTATCAATTAAGGAAAGGCACAACCTGCTTGTCCTCATGTAACAGATAGCTCCCACGGTACCCATGAAAGCTCTTCCAAGTAACAAGGAAGAATACCAATTGATCTGGATATCCATCACATGGAAGTTTATCGGGACTAAGACATCCTGAATTTGCAGCGGTACATCTCTACAAATACCTCATGAATCTACTCTGGAGCAATCCACAAAGATGAAAGAATCGCTGGAAAGCTCCACTTTCATGTTCAACTTTTCTGCCATAGCTCTAGGTATATGCTCACCGATTATCCAGTATCACAGAGGGCCTTGGAAAACTTGTGGCTTTTGATCAGACATGGCACCACAAATTTCTTTTTTAAAATAATCCTATGTTTCTTCCTGTATTGACCCTCAGCAGTTTTATAACCCATCATAGCCTCTGATGCACCCATCTTCTGCTCTAGAGTTGTCATGTTCGTGATCTTTGGAAATTGAACCTGTTTGCCGCTGGGAACCGTCGATCGATTCTACATTCTACTAGTTGAACGACGCTCAAAGATTTTCCCGATTCTGCTAACTCTACAGGGACCTTCGATCGATTCACAATAACCATTGTCGATCGATGTCCGTGTGAACTGTCGGGCAAACTCAAATTTTCTACCTAGAATTCTCCCTCTTGTAGCCTTTCTCTCTTCACATTTACCCAAAAATCATCCTCAATCAGTGCATTGAGATGGTGCACCTGTCCAGCTTCTATTTTCTCCTCTATCCTTTGACCTACTGCATTACGCAGATGACCGTCTAGGTCATGCATGACTCCATTCTCGTCCCGAATCAATACTAAAGTTGCAACCAACTGAACTCGTGTGCTTATGTCGAGCGATGTGGGTTAAGCTGATGTCGATCGTTTTTATGTGATCAGTGTTGGTCGATGTTCGAGTTCTGATGTCGGTCGATGCTTTCCGTAAAGAAGTATCGGTCGACGCGGTGCTGGTGCTGTCGATCGATGCTTTTCGTCTTTCTTTGCGGACCGTATGTTCGAGTTTATCAGGGTCAAAGAATAATAGGTCTTGTCTTTTATTGCTTATGGTGTGTCTTTGCATGCACCTGAAAAACAAGGAAAAGAAAAGTTTAGTAACTTGAATGTAGTAACAGACCTAAACTAAATCCTAGAAATTTAATCTAATGGCGATCACTACTCCACGGCAACAGCGCCAAATTTTCATGTGTGCGTTTTATTGTTCTAGCAGGGTATACATATCCTAAACAAATCACTATCAAATTAACTCTAATCTTAACACACAATTAGTACTCTTGCCAAAATAGATCAGGTGTAGTACATAGGGATTGAATCCACAGAGAGCTATGACACACAATAGATTTCTTATTTCTAAAGATTAAGCTAGGTGAATATATATATTGGTGGCAAACAATCAGTTAAGAAAATATTCCTTATCAAGAAGTAGAGATGCAATATTGAAATATGCTAATAGTGCAAATATGGAAATAATGCAAATATGAAAATATTCTAATAAACTAACTTGATGCGAATGTAAATATGCTAGATCTAGTGTTTCAGGCCTAATGAATTATAGTGGATAGGAATGACAGATATGTAAATATACTAGAACTCAAATATCAATTATTCTGACTCTTTTAACTCTAACTCTCGTATGCGAGCAAAAGGAAAGACGATCGATCGACAGCTATGGCTTGATGTCGATCGACGGTGAAATTAGAAAGAAGTGTGAACGAGATTTGTTAAGTCCACCAGACTTATTAGACCAGCTCTCGCATGCGCCTAACACCCTAGTTCAATGGAGTCTATTATGGCACAGAACTTACTGTCGTAGTCGTAAATATCCTACTTTCGAGATCCTAGTTAGGTACTCTAGAATGCAAGCATTAAGCACAACTCAATTGATGGATATTGACTTGACTCGCAATCCTATTCTTCGGCTAATCCATGATTGCTATCATTCAACCCTAAATCTAATTGATGACTACTCAGATATAATCAAAGAAAGAACAATAGTGTGAATACAATGCATAAATAAAATATTTGGGTTCCAATACAAATCTTCCTAAGGAGTTATGAATCTTCTTCCCTAAAAACCTAAAACTATAAAGCATTGTAAATTGTGTCAAGCCTTGCCTGCGTTTGCACTTGCACACTCTGCATGCTCTCAATACATAAGTATAAATATAAAAACCCTAAAACTTAGGTCAAAACTCATCCAAGGCATTATTGTCTTTTTTCTTCTAAACTTGGGCTTTGCAATCGTCTGTCTGCGAGTTGGGCGTCAATCGATGGCAAGGCTGTAGCAACGATCGATGGAATGTGCAGTATCTATCAACCTTGGTCTTTCATCATCGGTCGACTCTAAGGTTGTGTCATCATTCGACGATAGTCTTGTATCGACTCCTCAATAGTCAGCAACGGATTTTGCTCTTCTAAATGCTCCAAAAGCTCCAAGGATCTCTATTTATCTCCAAAACGTTCATGGACCTGTAAATACTCTAAAACATATCTTACACACACATAATAGACCCTAAATAGAGCTTAAAACATGGCCTAAAACTGGTAATAAATAGGCTATATCAATGATGATACAATCCATCTTGCCATCTCATTTTCGATTTTTTTTCTTTTTTTGAACAAAGTTATAGGTGAAACGTGGGGTCATATGTAATGTACATACCCCTCGATTCCAAAATTTTGTGATCATTCCTTTGAATTAGTGTATTTGGTCATGGTTAATGTACCTACCCCTCTGCATCTCATGAAAGCATCTCAATCTTTTCTCTTATAGATCATGAAGAGAGCGAGAGCGAGAGAGAGAGAGAGAGAGAGAGAGAGAGAGAGAGAGAGAGAGAGAGAGAGAGAGAGGGAGAGAGAGAGAGAGAGAAAGAAGAGAAATTAGAAATAGACAGACTAGTACCTTAAAAAGTTACAGAAGGAATCCGATCCAATGTATGCCAAGCCCCAAAGAAAGAAAGGTAGTCAGTATTAGGTCGGAGATCAGCTTTGATTCCCTCAAAGTTTCTTAGTAAGTTTTATCTAATGGCACGATGATACACTTTGACAGATCTAGTAATCTCTGCAATCAACATGTCTAAGAAAAGTGCTATAGTGTGGTTAGTCAATAAATAAGTTATGATCATAATCCTCTCCTTAACTCTATAAAAACTATTTGAAAAAACTTAAGAAATAAAAGGTCAAAATAGATAAAAGCAACAGTGAACCTCCCATAGACTTAAATAACATTGTCCCCAGTGATATCCTGTCGGGTTTGGTTAATAAAAGCTAAAACATATGTAAAAGGTAGAGCAAAATTTGATGTTACTCAAATAGCCTTGTCACTTCCTCAGGATTCCGAGTGCTGAAATTCCCTTCACTAGTGGTGTCTAGAGTCATCTGGTGTTGCAGATCATACCTCTGAAGAAAGTTCTAAAGAGTTACACTTCATTGAAGCTGTGGTGTGGACAGTCTCTCTGGTAGAACTTGAATCTGAACCAAGAGCTTATGAACGATTCCCCAGGTTCGTTTGTGAATGTGGCAATCCTGCTTCTCAAGTCTTATGCTCGTGCATCATCAAAGAAGTTGCGCAGGAATGCGTTCTTGATGTCTGTCCAAGATGTCAAAGATCCTTTGGGTATCTGCCTAAGCCAATGGGAAGCATCTCCGGCGAGTGAGTACTTGAAGAGCTTGCAGAATATATAGTCCTTGGGGACTCCATTGACTTTGATAGCAGAAACTAGATCCTCAAATCGCTCCAGATGATCAATAGGGAACTCATGTCGCATTCCATGGTAGGGCGTCTGTGCCACACGTGCAAAGAAGGACGGTTTGATCTCAAAATCATTCCTTTGTAAAGCTAGAGGACGAATGGTGAATCTATTAGCGTAGAAATGGTCCAGACGATTATGCTGCCACTGTTCGTTGAGCAGCTTGGGCGGCAACTTCACGTTGAGCTACTGCAGCGTCTGCTTCTGGTTCAGGTCTCACAGCTCGTTGTCATCAATCTTCTGAACTGTTGCATTACGCAGATGACCTTCGAGGTCATACAGGTGCCCTCTCTCATCTTGGACCAAAACTAAAGTCGCTACCATCTGAACTCGCAAACTACCATCGATCGATGTCGTGTGGGTACTGTCGATCGATGTGGGTCGTGAGGGAGAGTTGATCAATGGTTAAGTGTTATTGTCGATCGATGCTGGTCATATCTGTTTGCCGATGGAACGTTTGATTGCAACGGGATCCAAGAAGAGTAATTCCTTGTTCTTTTTGCCTATGGTACTGCTGAGCATGCACCTAAAATTTAAGAAAAAAATAAATTATTAGTAACCTGTGATAAACAAAAAATCCTAGAGTAAACCTTAGAAAATATATCTAATGGAGATCCTTGCTCCTCCGCGACGACGCCAAATTTGACAGCGTGCCAATTAAGGTTTATTTTAAAGCAGAGAATCTATCAAATTAACCCTACGAACTACTCTTGCCTAGAGAGGTCTATGTGTAATACTTAGGGATCGAATCCACAAAGAGGGAGGTCACACAATAGATATATGTATTCCTAATGGCTAAGCTAGGCATTCTATAAATAGGAGGTTTATTGTAAGTTTATTCGAAAAGGAAATTGTCTAAATAAGTAAAGTTGATTCAAATATGGAAAACGATATATCTAGGTTTCAAGAAAAAGAATTATAGTGGATAGGAAGCATGAAATTATTAATATGCAAGGACATTAATTAACTAGTCTGAGCCCCTCTTGTTCCAACTCTCGTATACGAACAGAGGAGTAGACCGTCGATCAACGGCGAAGGCTGAGTGTCGATCAACGCTATCAGACAGGAAGTTTATCCGCTAGGTTAAATAAACCAGCTCTCGCATTTATCTAACAATCTAGCTCAATGGAATGAATTCTGGCACAAAACCTATTCTCGTAGTTGTCCATGTCCAAAGTTTAGGTTTCTAGTTAGCTAATCTAGAACGCAAGCATTAACCAGAATTCCAAATATTGATATTTCTTCATTATAGCAATCCTATTTTGGGGCTAATTCATCAATACCATTATAAACCCTAAATCTAACTGGAGAATTACTCAGACATAATCATAGAAATCATGATAGACTGAATAATATAATGCATAGAATAAATAATGGGGTTCGAATACAAAACTCTGAAGAAGTTCAAATCTTCTCCCCTAAACTACTAAGAAAACTAAAAGCTTTAAATAGTAGTTTTTGTAACAGCTACTAGATATCTCCTCTGACTGTTCTAACAAGCTCCATTATCTCCATAATGCTCCAAAATGTACCTTGACCTGAAAAGACTCTAAAACACAGCCCAAAACACACATAGTAGACTCCAAATAGGGTCCAAATGATGGTCTAAAACACATAGTAGACTCAAATATAAATATGATGTATTGATGCTAAGGGTGTGTGATGAACCGCCCTAGAACTCAAATGTAATAGTAAGATATCCAGCTCTCGTTGTGAGTCTAATCAGATGACTAAGTCTTTGTTTCAGCTGTCGCATGCGAACAAGGAGCGAGCGTCAGTCAATACTATGGAAGGAGTGCCGATCAATGCCACCCTAGGAAAGCATTAATGTTCTAATCGATATGTTCACTAAGTTAATCTAGACCAGCTCTCGCATGTATCTAACAACCTAGCTCAGCATAATTAATGTCAGCTAATGAACCTACTAATGTAGTTGTTAGTATCCTAAATTCAGGGTTCTAGTTAGTTACTCTACAACACAAGCAATAAGTCCAACTCTGATGAAGGATCCTTAATAGATTAACACTAGCAATTCTATATCTCAACAATCTATATAAACCCTAATAAAACCCTAAACTTAACAAGAGAAACTACTTTGACATAATTAAGCAAAACATAACAATAATCTGAATAAAATGCATAAATAGAATAAGGTAAGAAAACAATGGAGTTCCAATACAAATCTTTAAAGGAGTCTTGATCATCTCTCTAAAAATAACTAAAATGTTTCTAAGAATAGTGGAATAGTTTGTGGGTTGGTGGTTTGCCCAAACAATGGCAAAACATCTAAATACTACGTACAAAGTCAGTTGCGGGTAATCTAGTAAATATGTGGATCTTCTAGGATAGAGTCAGTCTAGACTATAACTAGGCCCGTCTACTTGTGCGGGTGTCGAGCGCCACCCAGGAGGTAGTGTCGATCTACACTCTTCCTAAATTTCAACTATGCCTTCTACTTTCTTAAGCAGCTATGAATATTCTCATCATTAAGCTCTAGAGTGCTCCATATTTTCCACATTGTTCCAAAACATACATGGACCTGAAAACACTCTAAAGTAGACTCCAAAAAGCATATATACTATGGGTGAAAATTGGTAAAATCCATAGTATATCAAATCCCCCAGACTTATCATTTTGTTTGTCCTCAATCACGGTCCTGTTAAAGAGGTTTTAAATCGCATGGACACACAATTTTTAAATTTACTATTCTCACATCTGCAATGTTGCAATCCGCATCGAATCAATGCTAACTTTTAAGGTACCTTATGTACTCTACTCTAGCTTAGCAACAGAACTATGTAGCCAACAATTTAGCTAATATTGTCTGATATACCCCTCTACTAACCTAATTTCTTATAATAAAAAGGTGCAAGCTTTACCTTGCAAATATCTATCAAGGACACATGGACTCTTACTCAAGAAAATATCTAAACACACAGACATTCTACTATGATCCATTTCTTCCCTCTTTCTCTCTTCTCTGAATACTTTTCTTTTTTCTGTTTTTATTATTCCAATAAACAGTGACATTGCTGCAGTCTGTCTTGTTCATCTTCTTTTTTCTTTTACAAAGTGTGGGTGAATAATGTCGTCATAGGAAAGTTTCTGTAACACCCCGACCGTCTATGGCTAATGAGCCACCCACGCCCGCTCTCTCGGCCCGTGGGCCCCATTTTGTCTGACGGTTGTGCGTTAATTTTTTCAAGGCTCGAAATCACTGTTTACTGACCTTGCAATCACCACCCGACCTTTTCCCGTGTTTTGGCATCACTCACACGGTATCGCGAATAACTTCCCGATAAGTCACCCATCCTTTCACTACTCCAGCATAAGCACGCTTAACCCTGGAGTTCTAAACGTATGTGTAACGGAAAAGGTAAGTCAACTTTGGTGACATAGATAGCCAAATCAATTCTCTTAAGCCTTTTTCATATATCACTACTCATGATTTTATAATTAAATTGTAATACACGTATTTTCCAAAATAAATAATAAATAGTCTCTAAAATCTTCATTTATCAATTTTCATAAATAGTCTCCAAATAAATATCTTAAAATAAATGTAAATAATCTGAATAAATATCAATAAAACCATAAATCCTCAAGTCTGAAAAAGAGAGAAATATAAACGCCCAAAAGCACCGATCTGATACAAACACTCATGTTCGTCAGTCTCACCTAAAAGGGAAAAGAAGAGGGTGAGTAACAGGGGAGCAACTCAGTGAGGTATGAGATGCTAAACCGCAAACCACAGACTCAATACATAGCACTACGACCACGGAGAAGCCTAGCTTTAACATGAACAAACACAATGCATAATGCAACACACGAAACAACCAGTGCATTGATAGTACATGGCTAATCTCTGCACCCCGCATTCTCCTCATAAGGATATATATATCTATGCACCATTAGAACACGAGTCCATCCTCGTACCCCGGAATCTCCTATGCGACGCTAGTACAAACTTCTTTGTACCCCGCAATCTCCACACAATGCGCCGGTAGCATAGAAGTCTATATGCCCCACAATCTCCATACAATGCGCTGTTACCACAAACGTCTTTGTGCCCCGCAATCTACACAATGCGCCCTTAGCACAATTATTTTTGTATCCCGCAATCTAATAACAATAGACTTATATTATATATCTATACATAGCAGTTTTAACATCACGCAATCCACTCAACCGTTGAATCCTCTAACATCATACATCCGGTTTAAGAAGCATAAAAATAATAACAAACAAGACTCTCATGCAAACTCAACTTACAAAGACATAACATGTTTTGAAACTAGTCTTTCTATAATAGTAGTACTAAACTAGCACGAGATTAACATAATAGCCCTCATCTTAGTCAAGATCGGACATAGTTTGGAAAACTAACGAGAAAAATGATCAAGCTTGGACTACATGTCATGAACTATGGTTTTACCCCTTGTCTCGCCTTCACTTCTCGGACACCACAAGAACCAATCAAGAACATAAAAAAAAGACAAAAGAGGGGACAATTTACGAATAGAGTTTAAGACTAATAATTTACTCGCTGAACAAGTAACAAAGGGGAAGGTAAACTTAACCGTCCGCATTAAGCTTACGGTTGATGACGGTGGCTCCGTTTGTCTCTTCTCTACATCTCCACCTCTCGGGCCCACTTTGTAACTCCAACAGGCACATCAACAATGGCCTCCCATGACACAGGCTCCCGCTCCGATGATTGGTGACTCGCAGCGATGGTCACCTGGAGACGAACGCCGCAACACTCCTTCTTAGTGTATGACCATGATTTCTACGATATGGGAAACTGAATAATTTGTTTATATAATGATAAAAAACAGAAATAAAATATACAATACTTGATACCAAAATATGATGAACAAGAACGATTTCGTGTGGAGGTGAGACACTCTTTCCTTAATTCTTAAATTGCCCGTAGTGTGACGGTGTTTGTGCAATCAGAATCCCAGGATACAATCACACTTCGACTATTCCGCATCACTCAGAATAGAAGCTAACAAACCTATTTTTGTGTTGTACTCTCAGACAAAAGAAAAAAAATACTAGCATAACTATTCTAAGTGGGAGAATTTTTTCTTTTCTTTGTTCTTGGATGTAAATGATGATCTTTTTCTATAATGCTAACAAGTTTTTTATAGAAAAATAATGAGAAACATAAGTTACATTTCCAACATAGAAATGAAACTTCCATGGTGCACTAATGGTGAGTTTAATTATTGTCAACTATTTTTTGAATTTATTTCACATTTTGACCAAGAAATTAAAGATTAAAAGTTATTATTGTTTGACCAAATCAAATAAATAATATACGTTAAAATGGATTTCTTTTTTATATTTTATCAATACAATAGATCAACATATATTTGGTTTATAAGATTATGTTAATGAACATGTAGTCCAACTAACAAATCAAAACCCAAATCCAATCAAATATCCAATGTGTGTATTTGTTACTTTGTACAAATTTCTCAAATCACACACATTGGACATCCATTTCTCATTCAAATAAAACTCATTTTTGACATATGAATACACTATTCATAATTCTCAAAAAATAGTTCCACCAATCCCCCACATGAATAGAAATGACTCTAGACACTAGACGGCTTAACAAACTTGACTTCCTAGACAAGACTTGACAAGTCTCACTAAGGATTTTTGAGAGTACAAGTGAAAAATCCACTTCATGATGAGTTGGTTGCATTTTTCAGCCTTTAACCAGCCTTTGTTAATAGCTATCGGATTTACTCGAACAGGAGGTGGAGGTGGCCATGATGTCTTGAACCCCCAAGACTTTGGTGTAAACCGAGACAATATCTATAACACAGTTTCATTCTCTCACAGAACTAGGTTCTCTGTTGTGTTCATTTTGGCCGTGAACAGTCCTGGTTAATCATGAATGAACTTGGAGAATATAGCATTTTCCTTCATTCTCCTAGAAACGGCCTCATTTCACACTCACAAGGTGATTTGCCATTAGTTTTGTTTAGAGGAGTATCATGTACTACTCCATTCATATCTCAAAACAATGGATACAAATCATTAAAAGCACATGCTTATCCTCTATTCCTTACATGTATAACTGTTTAATCATCCTATGAACTGGGTATAGACCGAAGTCTTACAATGCTTGGGCAGATTTAGTTTGACTTAGTTGTCTCCTTGAACATTTTTTTGGGATCTCCAGTCAGTTAGGTAGAGTTACCGCCAAACCTCATCTTAGTTCATAGACTTTAACCTATTCCTTTTGATGATATAAATATTTGATCTCATGACACACCTTTAATATAAGGATCATAGGTTGTCATCATAATGAACATAATCTCTTGAAATTAGCCGAGATCAATTGTCTAATGATTTTTGTTACCTTTTTTCAAGATACAATTAACCATTATACACAAAACTCAGTGCATGACAATAGGTTTTTTCTTTCTAAAAATCATATTGTGATAATTATCACTAAGTTCATGTGGTCTCTTACCAATGATTTCATATGGTAATCAAAGCTCCCCCACATTTCTTGAGATAACTCAAAATATGTATATTTACATTTAACATCTCTTAAGATTTAGAAAAAAATTGATCTACAACTCTTTTAGATTTAAATGAATAAAAAAACAATTTAGAAAAATTATTATAATTTTCTAAAAATGTATTTCCTTTTCAGAAATTCACATTTTTCATACAACTATTTTCATAGGTCTCTCAAGTTGATTTTTAAACCCAACTTGTATGATTTGGATTTTTCGAAAAACATAGTTTACTTTTTAGCAAATATACATATCATTACAAGATATGCTTCGTTGAATCAAAAACCACAACTATATATGGTTATTCTCAACCATTTTGACTTTAGAAACTACAATATACATGTCAATTTCAGTCATATTAATATGAGATTTCTTATTTGTCTCATAATCAATCTTTATATGGCTCGCGTTCAAGCATTGACAAAATATGAATGTTTTGACTATTATCAACAACATTATATTTTCTAATGGCAAATTATTTATACGTGGCAGACCTCTCCCAAATTTAATTGGGCGTTGACTCACAAATCCATTTCTATTCATACATCATAATCCCTTAAGAACCAAAGTGTTGTTTATAACATTGGTATATTTTACCATACTTTGAACTTAAATAATTTTCCTCTCTCATGGTTATCCATGTGCTTAGTAATTATATTAAGTTACACCATAAGAAAAAAAATCTGTAACAATAAAACAAAATATTATTTATTGATAATTAAATCAAACAAGTCAAAGCATTAACACATATTTGACCAATTTAAAAACAACATCTTTGACAATTTATTAACAAAAGTTAATGTACCAAAATGGAATCTGTAAAGACTAAAATATTAAGGCAATTAAACTATTGCAAGGAGAGACAACAAAACTCTTGCAATTTTTACTTTAAATAATGCCAAAGAACAAAATTTAGTTATATCCAAACAATTACTAAACCAAAACCAACCCAAGTGTCAAACCGTTTTAGAACAATTTAGCAAATTTCACATCAAACTTATTCATGTTATAATCAGTTGCCGAATATCAAAGATCAATCTAAATGGCTTAGCTATCAAATTAAAAAAACGAAATTGCAGAATTATTAAACCCTAATTGAGAACCCGATGGAAATGGATTGATTTTCCATCATAATGAATTCTCTAATTCCTGTTTTCAAGACAAACACACTAAACAAATTATCAGTTTTCGTTAGTATAATAACGAAAATTTAAGAATTAAGATTGTCGGACCGTGATTTCTACGATATGGCAAACTGAATAATTTGTTTATATAATGATAAAAAACAGAAATAAAATATACAATACTTGATACCAAAATATGATGAACAAGAACGATTTCGTGTGGAGGCAAGACACTCTTTCCTTAATTCTTAAATTGCCCATAGTGTGACGGTGTTTGTGCAATCAGAATCCTAGGATACAACCACACTTTGACTATTCCGCATCACTCAGAATAGAAGCTAACGAACCTATTTTTTTTATACTCTCAGATACAAGAAAAAAATACTAGCATAACTATTCTAAGTGGGAGAATTGTTTCTTTTCTTTGTTCTTGGATATATTGGATGATATTTTCCTATAATGCTAACAAGCTTTTTATAGAAAAATAATGAGAAGCACAAGTTACATTTCTAACATAGAAATGAAACTTCCATGGTGCAATAATGGAGAATTTAATTCTTGTCAACTATTTTGTGAATTTATTTCACATTTTGACCAAGAAATTAAAGATTAAAAGTTATTATTGTTTGACCAAATCAGATAAATAATATACTTTAAAATGGATTTCTTTTTTATATTTATCAATATAAAAGATCAACATATATTTGGTTTATAAGATTATGTTAATGAACATGTAGTCCAACTAACAAATCAAAACCAAATTCAATCAAATATCTAATGTGTGTATTTGTTGCGTTGTACAAATTTCTCAAATCACACACATTGGACCTCCATTTCTCATTCAAATAAAACTCATTTTTGACATATGAATACACTATTCATAATGCTCAAAAAATAGTTCCAACACTTAGTCGCTCCTCTTCCTTGGCTAACGTACCGGAGATCACACATACATAAAGAAAGGAAGAATAAGAGAAGAGGAACAATGGTGATTAGATAGAACAGACGCTTGGGGGAGAAGATGATCAAAGCGGCTAGCTTCCCTCTATGACAAAATAATTAATAATAGGGTTTTGCTTACTTTTAAACACACACATAATAAGGTTGGTTTAATTTAACAAAGATCATAATTATATCGAGCTTGGTTAATAAAACCGGATACTTATATATAAGTAAACGACAAACCAAAATAAAATATATAATAAGATTAATAAAAGCTTTTAAAATAATTGAAATTTATTTATAAGAAAACCAGGTCATGACAATTCTTCTCCAGTTAACCGGAATTCGTCCCGAATTCCAGGAAGAACCGGGAAAGAACTTCCACGGTTATAGAAGGAAAGAAGATCACAAGATTGAGAAACAAAGGAAACAAACATATAATTGATCTTCTCCTACACGAAAAAGTCAGAACTATAATAACTAACCGAATGATTCTGGACAGATGGTTTTCATTTTTTTCGGAAAATTTCCAATCCAAAAAACATTGAAAGTCGCTAAAATCCGAGTACCATAAATCGGCATCCCGGATCAGAGCCGAGACGAAACCCGTTCTGATACCAAATTGTAATACCCGTAGTTTTCCAAAATAAATAATAATCGCTAAAATCTTCATTTATTAATTTTCATAAATAGTCTCCAAATAAATATCTTCAAATAGATGTAAATAATCCGAATAAATATCGATAAAACCATAAATCCTCATGTCTTAAAAAGAGAGAAATATAAACGCCCAAAAGCACTGATACGATACAAACACTCATGTTCGTCAGTCTCACCTGAAACGGAAAAGAGGAGGGTGAGTAACAGGAGAGACTCAGTGAGGTATGGGATGCTAAACTGCAAACCACAAAATGAGTACATAGCACTACGACCATGAAGAAGCCTAGCTTTAACATGAACAAACACAGTGGTTAATGCACCACACGAAACAACCAGTGCGCTGATAGTACATGGCTAATCTCTGCACCCCGCATTCTCCTCATAAGGATATATATATATATATATATATATATATATATATATAGCTCTATGCACCATTAGTACAAGGGTCCATCCTCATACCCCGCAATCTCCTATGCGCCTCTAGCATAGAAGTCTATATGCCCCACAATCTCCATACAATGTGCCGTTACCACAAACGTCTTTGTGCCCCGCAATCTACACAATGCGCCGTTAGAAAAAATATTTTTGTATCCCGCAATCTCATAACAATAGACTTATATTATATATCTATACATAGCCGTTTTAACATCACGCAATCTACTCAACCGTTGAATCCTCTAACATCATATATCCGGTTCAACAAGCATAAAAATAATAACAAACAAGACTCATGCAAACTCAACTCACAAAGACAAAACATGTTTTGAAACTAGACTTTCAATAATAGTAGTACTACACTAGCACGGGATTAATAGAGTAGCCCTCACCTTAGTCAAGATCAGAGATATGTCGGAAAACTCTCGAGAAAAATGATCAAACTTGGACCGCATGTCATGAACTATGGTTTTACTCCTTGTCTCGCCTTCACTTCTCGGACACCACAAGAACCAATCAGGAACATCACAAAAAGAAAAATGAGGGGATAATTTACGAATAGAGTTTAAGATTAATAATTTACTTTCTGAACAAGTAACAAAGAGGAAGGTAAACTTAACCGTACGCATGCAGCTTACGGTTGATGACGGTGGCTCCATTTGTCTCCTTTCCACATCTCCACCTCTCGGGCCCACTTTATAACTCCAACAGGCACATCAACAATGGCTTCCCAAGACACAGGCTCCCGCTCTAGTGACTGGTGACTCGCAGCGATGGTGACCTGGAGACGAACGCGGCAACACTCCTTCTTAGTCGCTCCTCTTCTTGACTAACGTACCGGATATCACATATACATAAAGAAAAGAAGAAAGGAAGGATAAGAGAAGAAGAGAAGAGGAACAATGGTGATTAGATAGAAGAGAGGCTTGGGGGAGAAGATGTTCAAAGCGGCTAGCTCCCCTCTACGACAAAATAAGTAATAATAGGGTTTTGCTTACTTTTAAGCACACGCATAATAAGTATGATTTGATTTAACAATGATCATAATTATATCGAGCTTGGTTAAGAAAACCGGATACTTATATATAAGTACACGACAAACCAAAATAAAATATATAATAAGATTAATAAAAACTTTTAAAATAATTGAAATTTAATTATAAAAAAACCGGGTCGTTACAATTATCCTCCATTTAACCGGATTCGCCCCGTATTCCTGGAACAACCGGGAAAGAACTTCAACGGTTATAGAAGGAAAGAAGATCACAAGATTGAGAAACAAAGGAAACTAACATATAATTGATCTTCTCCTACACGAAAAAGTCAGAATTATAATAACTAACCGAATGATACTGGACAGATGGGTTTCATTTTCTTTCAGAAAATTTTCAATCCCGAAAACATTGAAAGTCGCTGAAATCCGAGTCCCATAAATCGCCATCTCGGGTCGGAGCTGGGACGTAACCCGCTTTGATACCAACTTGTAATACCCGTATTTTCCAACATAAATAATAAATAATAATCTCTAAAATCTCCATTTATCAATTCTCATAAATTATCTCCAAATAAATATCTTCAAATAAATGTAAATAACCCGAATAAATATCGATAAAACCATAAATCCTCAAGTCTGACAAAGAGAGAAATATAAACGCCCAAAAGCACCGATACGATACAAACACTCATGTTTGTCAGTCTCACCTAAGGGAAAAGACGAGGGTGAGTAACAGGGGAGTCACTCAGTGAGGTATGGGATGATAAACCGCAAACCACAGTCTTAGTACATCGAACTACGACCACGGAGAAGCCTAGCTTCAACATGAACAAACATAGTGCCTAATGCACCACACGAAACAACCAGTGCACTGATAGTACATGGCTAATCTCTGCACCCCGCATTCTCCTCATAAGGATATATATATAGCTCTATGCGCCGTTAGTACAAGAGTCCATCCTCGTACCCCGCAATCTCATATGTGCCGCTAGTACAAACGTCTTTGTTCCCCGTAATCTCCACACAATGCGCCGCTAGCATAGACCTCTATAAGCCCCGCAATCTCCATAAAATCCGCTGTTACCACAAACGTCTTTGTGCCCCGCAATCTTCACAATGCGCCGTTAGCACAAATATTTTTGTGCTCCGCAGTCTCATAACTATAGACTTATATTATATATCTATACATAGCAGTTTTAACATCATGCAATCCACTCAACCGTTGAAGCCTCTAACATCCTATATCCGGTTTAACAAGCATAAAATAATAATAAAAAGACTCTCTTGCAAACTCAACTCACAAAGACAGAACATGTTTTGAAACTAGACTTTCTTTAATAGTAGTACTAAACTAGCCCGAGATTAGCAGAGTAGACCTCACCTTAGTCAAGATCGTAGATAGGTCGGAAAACTCTCGAGAAAAATGATCAAACTTGGACTGCATGTCATGAACTATGGTTTTACTCGCCTTCACTTCTCGGACACCACAAGAACCAATCAGGAACATCACAAAGAGGCAAAAGAGGGGACAATTTACGAATAGAGTTTAAGACTAATAATTTACTTGTTGAACAAGTAACAAAGAGGAAGGTAAACTTAACCGTACGCATGAAGCTTACGGTTGATGACGGTGGCTTCATTTGTCTCTTCTCCACATCTCCACCTCTCGGGCCCACTTTGTAACTCCAATAGGCACATCAACAATGGCTTCCCATGACACAGGCTCCCGCTCCGGTGACTGGTGACTTGCAGCTATGGTGACCTGGAGACGAACGCGGCAACACTCCTTCTTAGTCGCTCCTCTTCCTTGACTAACGTACTGGAGTTCACACATACATAAAGAAAAGAAGAAAGGAAGGATAAGAGAAGAAGAGAAGAGGAACAATGGTGATTAGATAGAAGAGAGGCTTGGGTTAGAAAATGATCAAAGCGGCTAGCTCACCTCTACGACAAAATAATTAATAATAGGGTTTTGCTTACTTTTAAAAGTAATACTCTGATAACCCTAAAAAAGTTTTTGTCACCAAATAACCTTTAAGCAAGAAAATAACAAGAATAACTTTATTAAAGGGTGTAAATTTACATTTATATCACTTGGGTTAACTAATCTAAAGGGTTTAGCGTTATGGGGTGGAGTTTTGGGAGTGAAATTGAAAATTGAAAAAAGTAAAAAATATTAATTTTAATAAAAATAAAAAAAGTCTAGTTTGATCATTTTTGTTCTTGAAGGTTATTTTTCTGACAAAAACTTCAAAAAGTGTTATTTGAGAGATTTGCCCTACTTTTAAACACACGCATAATAAGGCTGGTTTGATAACAATGATCATAATTATATCAAGCTTGTTTGAAGAGTGGTTAGATAATAAGTAAAAATTTGAAAAAGTTCATTATCTATAAAACTTAATAAAACACACATAAAAATAAAGCTAAAAAAACAATAATAGTAATACCTCTGCCACTTAAACACCATTGTCCCCAATGTTATACATTCCAAGACTGGTGGTAAAATAAATCAAAAACTACATTAAACAAAGAAAACCGTTATTTCGGCTCGTTGTTGATGAGTGTCGATCAACACATTTAAGTGGCGATCGATACTCTGGATGCTCTGTCAATCGACATTGATCAGGTGTCGGTCGATACCTGGTGCAGAATTGTCTTCCTCGTATGTTTTAACCTGAAATAAAATAAATACGAAAAATCAGTAAAACGAAAATTAAAACTAATTTTAAACTTACTAAATGGTTGCCTCCCATGAATAACTTGTTTATATTCTTTAGCTTGACATGTTGTAGGTTTTTGGTTAGTATGGAGGTAATGAAATACTTTTCGGGAAACAAGTATCAACATCTTCTTTGCTCATCTTGAACCAGGTGCCTACAAAGCTTTTGTTGGCTTCTTCTCCTTTAGTTTTGTGCTCTTTTTGTCTCTGAATAATCTCATGAGTGTAAATCCACTTTCACATGTAGCTCTTCCATACATTTTTTTAACCATCCAATAATGTTGTTGAGAGGGAACTAGATTGCATCAATCTTTATGTTGAACTCGTCAAACAACCTCTCTAGAGCTGTATATATGTCAGATGCCATCTCCTCAACTTGATCTCTCCTGTAAACCTCAGGTGCTGCGCGATAAGCTGTTGTAGGACAAATTCCAGACATCTGAAAACATTCATCATATTGTGGTAGATTCAAATAACAGCCTCCCCGACTATCTGCCTTCTCAAGTATTGCTTCCATATCTTCTTTTGAAACATTGATTATCCTTCCATCCTTAGCATATGCATTAACCTCTTCATCCTTGAATACTCCATGCTCATCTGGTGCTACTACACAAATAATTATTTTGGGTGGAATGGTGGGTTTAACCGAAAAAAGCCTCTTAGAATTCTGGAGTCGCAGGGGTGTCAGTCGATGCTGATGGTTGGGTGTCGAACAATGCCTCTCCGTCATCTTCATGCTCTATGCCATATTCAGAATAGCAAACTGCCACAAATCCTGTATCATCTCTGATCTCAATGTAGGGTGTGTTTCCCTTGACTACTCTGACCTGTTCAAAGAAAGCATTCTCTTCAATGAGTGTCAAGCACATCTGGATTTTCTGTATATTGCAAACAGCTACTACATTAGCAATGAAATCTCTCCCAAGTAGTAGAGAAGAATTCCAGTCTATCTAAATATCCATGAAATGAAAATGCACTGGAACTAAGGAATTGACGATCTGTACAATGAAGGTTTCTGATAACTCCTCCTGAAATCACCTTAGAGCAATCCAAAGAAGTGAATGAATCTTCAGAAGGCTCTATCTTCAGTCTTAGCTGATTTTCCATGACCCTAGGCATGATGCCGACTAAAGTACATGTGTCACAGAGTGCATTAGGGTAGATGTGACCTCCAATCATGTAAGGAAACACGATCACTCTTCTTCTTCTTCTTCTTCTTCATGTTCTCTCTGATCTGATAGAACATACGCTCAATGTCTTCGACTATCTCTCTGCTCACTCCCTACAAACATCCAGAGTCGATTTGCCCAACAAGCATCATTGAATGGCATGTTTATAGGGATCCTTAGTAGCCTTTTGGTAAAACTATCCATCTCCTTCTCATTGGATTCTGTCTTTAGATGCTTAGGAACTTTGATCTTCCTTCTCTTAGAAGACTGTCCCTCAGTAAGATGGTCAATGATCGTAGGCTCTGGTGCATCTTCAGGTTTCTGGTTACTGTCCTCTGTCGGCTCTGTTGATGTCTGAGATGGGTATCTTGAAGCATTCAAACGTTCTGCATTGATAATTGGTAACTGTGTTTGGTAAGTTACCGGTGGGTGTTGATCGACAAAAGTAGTACGGTATCAATCAGCGCTTTCCGTTTTCACATGGTATAGCATAGGGGCAAACGGGTGTCTGTCGGCAAGTTATGAGTGTCGTTCGATTCTCACCGTTTCACAAGATCCTACGGACTCAAAATGGGGTGTCGATCTGTGCTGAGCTTCTGGTGTTGATCGACACCAATGCGAACTGGTGAAAGACATGGAACTTTTGACTTGAATCATCATCTATGATGGCGCTCACATGGTGCTTCTGTCCAGCCTCTCGTTTTCCTTTAATCAGTGCTTCATGTCTTTTCACAGCTTCACTAGTCTGAACCACTTGAGTCTCCAACTTCTTCACATGGACGTTGAGAGCTACGAACTTGTCATTCAGTTTGGTGTACCCAGCATCTATCTTCTCGTTGAAATCCACTGTCAGCTTCTGTTGATCCTCAAGAACCTGATCATTCATACTCTTTATCTTGCTTTCTTGAGTTGTTGGTAGAGGATTCTGGTAAGAAGAATCTCCATAGCTTATGTTGTTCCTGTTGTTGTTGTTGGTATTCTGGTACTGCAAACTCTGGTTGTAATTACTCTTTTGACCAGTACCATAAGAGTTTATGTCTTAACCCTGATTCCTAGACCTTTGAAGATTAGTGCCACTAATGTAGTTCACATCCTCTTCGTTTTCCTAATTACCTGCGGTATCAACCGCATGTACATCTTCTGCAAAGCTCGCCTGCTTCTTAAAAAGCTTACGAACATTGTCCAGCTTGCCATTAACTTCATCCATCTGCTCCTTGCCTAAGCTAACAATTCATTGTTTCCTCTCCAAATCAGTGTTCTTGGTGCTATTGTTAAATTTCAGGTTCTCAATAAGTCTCACAACCTCTTCTGGATTCCTAGTGGTTAAATTTCCCTCACTAGCAGTGTCTAGAGCCATCTGGTAAATCAAAGTGATGCCTCTGGAGAAGGTAATAAGCAGTTGTAGCTCGTTGAACCCATAGTGTGGACAGTCTCTCTGATATGACTTGAATCTGATCCATGAGCTTCTGAAAGACTCTACAGGTTCATGTGTGCATGTAGCTAAATTTGATATCGCTAAAAAAGTAAAACCTAGACGAAACCTATTAATCAAGTCTAATGGCGAATGCAAAGCTCCCAAGAAACGGCGCCAAATTTGATATCGCTCAAATTACCCAAGAGCAACTTTCTCTCTCAAATAAGAAGTTTAGTTGTAGTACTTAGGGATCAAACCCACAGGGAGTTTAGGCACACAATAGACTAGAGACATTAATATTAAGCTAGGAAGTTAAAACTAAAGGAGTAAATAGTAGAGAACAAGTAAGCAGTTGGTTGTAAAGATATGATGAAATAACTAGACTTAGGGTTTCAGGCAATACAATTATGATGTATAGATGCTCAGAGTATATGATGAACCGTCCTAGAATTCAGATTCAATGGTAAGATATCCGGCTCTCATTGTGATTCTAATCAGATGACTAAGGCTCTTTTCAAGTTTTCGCATGTGAACAAGGAGCGAGTGTTAATCGATACTATGGAAGGAGTACTGATCGATGCTACCGTAGGGAATCATTAACGTGCTAATCGATATGTTCATTAAGTTAATCTTGACCACCTCTCACATGTATCTAACAACCTAGCTCAGCAGAATTAATGTCAGGTAATGAACCTACCGTTGAAGTTGTTAGTATCATAAATTCATGGTTCTAGTTAGCTCCACTAAAACAAAAGTACTAAGTCCAATTCTGATGAAAGATCCTTAATAGATTCAACCTAGCAGTTCTATATCTTAACGATTCGTATGAACCCTAAACCGAACAAGAGAAACTACTCAGAAATAATTAAGCAAAGCATAGCAATAACCTGAATATAATGCATAAATAAATAGGGTAAGAAAACAATGGAGTTCCAATACAAATTTTTGGAGGAGTCTTAATCTTCTCTCCAAAACAAATAACTAAAACGCTTTTAAGAGAGTGGAATAGTTTGTGGGTTTGTGGTTTCCCTCAACAGTGGCAAAACACCTAAATACTATGTGTAAAGTCACTAGGGATAGTCTTGTATTATGTGGATCTTCTTGGCTTGAGTCGGTCTTGACTATAAGTCATCCTGTCTACTTGGACGGGTGTCGAGTAACACAAAGGAGGTAGTGTCAATCGACACTCTTCTTGAATCTTGACTTGGACTTCTTCTTTCTTCAGTAGCTACGAGTTTTATCATCATTAAGCTCTAGAGTGCTCTATAATTTTCACATTGGTCAAAAACATACTTGACCTCAAAACACTCTAAAATAGACTCCAAAAGCATATAATATACTCTAAAAAGAACGTATACTATGGGTGAAAACTGATAAAATCCACAGTATATCATTCGCAAAGCGTCATAAACATACAAATATAAACGAAGGGACATGTTTTGGAATCTCGTGTCGGATCCTTTGATACTATGCCTTGAGATTTTCGAGACCAGTTTTTTGGGTTTAGGGCAAGACCTATGCTTACTATTGGTTTGGGGTTTGCGATGAATGTCTCTGCTTAAATCACCTGTTGCGGTTTCGACCTGATTTCGTTTTAATTTTTAACTATGCAAAAGTTCTCGGCTTATGTGACTGCATCGATCGGGAATCGAGCATCTCCAAAAAGACAAATTTTGGGCCGCGGGAAGAGTCTATGAGATACTGACTAAAATTTTAGTTTTCTTTTATAGCATGCAATCGGCTTAGTCTATTTAGAACGGTATAGTTTGTTTAGAACGTTATAGTTTGTTTAGAACGTTAATCTCCCCAAAGACAAATTTTGGACATGTACCGAGAGATGGCTTAATCTATTTAGAACGTTATAGTTTGTTTGTTGCGATCAGGAATAAACGGAATTGTAAGGGTTACCGTTTGATTTGGAACCTTTGCAAAGGGTGTGTTTTCGATACATGCTTCTGGATATGACTATTTGAGTTTCTGAGATGGAACATTCATCAAGGAAGTTATTTTACAACGAAATCCAATTCTTCAAATGTTTGTGATGTCTCGCGGTACTGAAAACTGGGTTTTTCTTTCAAGTAAAAGTTTACGTTTTGAGAACGTGTTTAGAGAAATTTCCTTTGGCACGATGGTCTCGTTCAACATTGTGGCCAGGAAATACTTCAGTTTATTTGTGGAGGTTCCGCAACAGAAGTCCGTTTGTATGGTGATTATTCGAAAGGTTTTTCGTATATAATGTTCTTTCATATGTGGTGTTTCTGTTTGAAATGTTTGTCGGCTTTGATATTTTTTGTATTGGCGCGAAGGTCTTGTTTTGACCTTGTGGCCTAGAAACGTTTTGTTTTGTTTGCGGACTTTCGCAGCCAAAACTGTTGTTTCAGTATGGATGTTAAATTGTTCGATCTTTTATAGAGGAAGTAGGATCGAGGGGTCGCGTAAATATTTCCCTTGGAAGAAAAGATTTCCTTCACTGTGCTTTGTGAATGATTGGTCTTCCGAGATTTATTTCATGTATTTTTAGGGAGGATGTTTCATATAGCTCTAGGAGATTTGTTATGAGTGTTTCCTCATTTGCCGCGTTTCTAGTTGAAATGTTGCGGAGTTAAAATGCTTAGTGAAGCATGTGGAACTTGGAAAATTGAAAGAGAAGTTCAGATTTTCCGTTAACCGCTTGGTTGTTAGGACTGATTTTTGTTATAAAGATTTTATCGTATTATTTTGTGTTTGGATAATACTAAAAATATTGCTATATTAATCACTTGACGTTTCAAGACGAATCGTGGATCTTCGTTTTGTCATTAATTGATTAGACGGAGCATTGGTTGCTTAAATGTTTTGGGTTCGTGTGCATGATGTGTTCAGCCGCATAGGTGGGGTTGTTCTATGTTGAGGATTGGACCACGCCAATTTTGTGTTAGCATTAAGGTCATGTTAGTTTAGATTATTCATAAAGGGATACCGAATTCTGGTTCAGGAGTTTGAGGAAGGCGTAATTGGCCGAGGGCCAAAGAGCTTTTGTAAAAAGTGACAGGACAAGTATACCAAAGTTTTCAGTCATAAGATGAATGTTTCGTATAATTCTTACTTTAGTCATATGAAAATTTTTTCGTATAACTTTGTTTAAGTTATATCAACCATTTTGAAAGGTTTTCGTCGAATTTTGTTTTTTGTCATCCGAGGAAGACAGAGCCTAAGAGACTTGATACGGAACACATTGGGAGTTAGTCGCAGGATGAAGGCCTGCTTGGCTGTAATCTTGGGGAGTGAGAGGCAATAGTCAACAAGCCGTAAGGCTGAAGGAAGTGATCTTCTAGATCACAGTGCGAAGAGATAAAGTTCATATTTGATGTCGGAAAATGAATATACGACTTTGTTTTTAGCTATACGAAAAATCGTCTAAAAATATTATTCGTAAAACCTGTTCTGATTTTTTTTTGAATGTTGGTTTGTATAATTTGGTCTGGCTTTATGAAGAATGTTTCTTGTAAGTCCTAAACGGAGGGTTTCATATAGAAGTAAATGGATCCTTTTGCTGGTATATTACTTTTACTGCTTGCGAGCGAAGACTAGGTTTTCCTCATTCATATTTTCATAATGCAAAGTAATTTTGCATGATGCCGATCTTTTTTTCTAGTAGACAGTTTCATATAAAATGCAGTAGTAATTCGAAAAATAGTGGGCGACTGGTTTTATGAAGACTATAAAGCAGAATAGTTTTTAGGAGACGTCAAAATAGCGATGTTTCAGCAGATTTTATGAGAAATGTTTTTGCTTTGTTCCCAAATTTTGTGAAAGTTGTATCGCGTAACTCATGGAGTTTTTACGAAGGTTATTTCATTATGATTTTTGTGAGATGTTTTTCGTATGTTTTGAGAGAAATTCTAGTGACATATTTGTTTCTTGAGTGGAGCGAATCAGTGACTAGCGGTCGATCTAGTCAACGAGCGAGGAGAAGGCTTTTTCTTTGTTGTGCTCCCAGTAAATTGTGTTGCCAAATTTAATTTGTTGAAAATGTTTTTGATGTTTTTCCGAGATCCACTTGGTTAAATGGAAATAGGGAGCAATACTTTTGTGTTTGAATATTTCTCTTATAATTTTCATTTTTATAAGAAATTGTTTTTGTTAAGTCAAAAAGATCCTCGTGACTTTTGGCTAAACGTCGTGTTATTAGTCTGTTGTTGGTACATGTAGTCTAAACGCATGATTGAGATAAGAGATGTTGTAGAATTCTCGAGATTATGTTTTTGTTGGTTTGGCTATGTCTATCGCGTTTAAAAGTATCTTAAATTGTTGTTTGCCATTTGGACAATTTTGATGGAGCATTGCATTGCCTAAGGCTGTAAGATTTTGCTTTCTCAAGAGAGTTTTCGTGCTGCCAAGGCAAAGAAAAATATTGAAGTATGGGACTATACGAGTATAGTAAACATACACACTCCATCCTTTTTCTAAGAAGGAGAAAGGTTGAACCGATCTTTTGATGGTTTCCGTACATTCATATTTTGAAGATTAAGACGATCCAAAATTCGGGTTGATTTCAAGACGATTATCAGATTTTGATCTTTGTTGGTTTTCCATCCGAGTATGAAGAAGCTTTATGGAGACTTGAATAGAGGTTCGGTCAAAGCAACTGGAGGAATGGTCGAGTAGAAACTAGAGCTGGTCGAGGAGAAAGAACCGTAGCTTCGAAATGGACAAGACCGAGTATGGTGAAAATTCTAAGTTTGCCAATCAAGTAAGACTTCATCTAAGTCATTAATATGGGTTAAAATAAGACTTGTGGTTGAGACAAAACGAAGATGGGTCGAGCCAAAATGGAGATGGGAGAGAAGGAGGTTGTTTTGGCTGATATGGTCAAAATGGACTAACCAAAAGCTAATGAAGCCAAATCAAGATGTGGAAGCATGTTCAAGGAGTTCAAGGAGTATTCTCAAAAATTCCTCAACTTTTGGAAGTGGTCAACTCAGGAGTCAAAAGTCAACAAAAGTCCAAGGAGAGAGAATGGATCCGATTGGTCCACCTAACCAATCTGGTCGACCAATAGGAGCATGCCACGTGGAGGAGAACAATTTACATCAAACCTGTAAATGATGAGGAATAAATAAAGTAGTCTCATGGTGAAGAAGACATGGCCAAAAGATGTTTAAGGAGCATGGAGACATCAAGATACCTTTTGTTCCCATAATGGGCTACAAAATGGTAATGTAGGTTTGGGTCAAGGAATGGGTTTGTTTCTTCAAAACCACAACATCTAAGCTTCATATGTGACCCAAGAAGAGTGTTGGATTGGGCTAGAGCACAAGAAAAAGAGTTTTGGAGGTTGAAGACCCAAAATAACCAAATGGGCTCATTTGGACGATTTGGAGAAGGAAGGGCAAAGCTATTGGAAACATGTCAGGCACGAAAGAGCCCATGCAGTGGCTCATATTCTACACCAAGTTGTCTAAGTGAGATAGAGAGACAAGCCTAAGGAGTAGATTTTGTATGTGTTGTGCATTAAGGCCATTTAGGAGCTGATATTTCATGAAATTAATGAGATCTAGAATGTGGTTGTTCTTCTAGAATATGGGACATAAAAGAGCTGATTAATTGCATTTTCCTTCATGCGTGGTTTTGGAGCATAAAATGAAGACAAGTGTAAATCCAAGTGTCATGTGTTCACACTCAATCCATTGGCTATAAATAGGACCCATTGGCTGTGTTTTAGAACTTAGAAACCCCTCAAAGCTTTCTCTCTCAGTCTTTCTTGTTGTTGTTTCTTGAGAGAGAAAGTACCCAAAAACCGATAAATTTTGTGAGTGAAGTGAGGTGAGTGTAAAACCCCTTTTCCGTGTGTTAAACCTTAGTCTAGGATCTCTTGAAGTGTTCTAGGAGATTTGGTAAGACCTTAGTTTTTTAGTTTTAGGTTCCATCCTTCCCTTAAACCCTTACCCTTTCTCTTAAACCGTTTTAGTTTAAGCCTTAGGTTTAGAGCTTTTGGAGCTGCCTTGTGGCGGGTGAAGACCTAGGTGGGTTTCCTTTGTGTGTGTGTGTGTGTGTTGTGTTACTAAACGTGTGTGTTTTCAGGTGGAGAGCTTAAGCCGTGTGGTTCTTACGCTAAAAACACATTACGGTTTGTTTGTGTGTGTGCGGGGGGAGTTGGTAAACCGCATGCTTGAGTGTTTTATATATGCTAATTGCATTGCCTTGTTTAGGTTGTTAGATTGTTTGTGCATTGTGTATTGTTAGGTTGTTAGATTGCTTGTGCACTGTGTGTTGTTAGGTTGTTAGTTTATTTGCATGCTTTGTTAATGTTACCCGCAAGTAGATTTGAGTAAACTCTCTCATGCCGGTTCATTGTATTAGTTTAGTTGTTGCATGCATTGTTACATTAGTGTAGTTGCATATGGTTAGGGTAGCCACATGTATATTTGAGTGTCACTCTCTCATGTAGGTCCATATGCATTCGTTTAGTACTTCAATTGCATTGTTGTTTAGTTTTGGGGTTTGCATGGATGATTTGAGTTAGACTCTCTTATGCCGGGTAGAGTTTAAGGAGTCTTATGTTGAGTCGTCTCATACTAAGTATAGACCGGGTATTGCATGGAAGTTAGAAGTTGAGCTCCCTCATGCTGGTTGTATTTTTGTGCTTGGAGTCTAAAGTAGTACGATCGTGTTTTCTTTTCTTGTGTGTTGTGCATGTTATGTTTTTAGATGCTATGGCATGGAGGTTAGAGGCGGAGCTCCCTTATGCTTGTCGGTTCCACCTTGACCAGAACATGTGGACGTCCTGGTGGTATATCCCTTGCGTTGGGACTCTCCGGTGATGTTGTGTGGCCGTCCCAGTGGTATATCCCTCGCGGAGGGACTCTCCAGTGATGTGCTTGAAACCCTGGAGTTAGTTTGGGAGTGAACCAATGATATCTTGCTTATTTACTTTGTTATGCTCATCTATTCTTGTACATTTTGATCATTTAGGATAGCATTTAGACTTGTTTAGGCTGCATTGCATACCATATGTCTCTATTAGCTGTTGAAGATGCAAGGTGGTGATTTTGGAGCTTTTAGACGTGATTGATGAGCTGGTCTTGTGATTTTTCAACCAAGTGTTTCCCAAGTGTCACAGTGGCTTACAATAGCGGTATAACGAAGCCGCTTTGAGTGAAACGCGAATCCTTGCTCGATACCCGGATGATGCAGCGGCTAGGCAACATATTCAGCAAGCCGCTATAGTGTGTAGCAGCCATGTGTAGCGGCATGCTCAAGACACTAGTGGAGATACTTGAGTCCCTACTCGATACCCGGAAGATGTAGCGGCTTGTCCAAGCCGCTTGAGAGAAACATCGAGTCCATGTACGATACCTGGAAAATGTAGCGGCTTCTCACCATTCAAGAAGCCACTATGGTGTGTAGCGGTGTGGTGCAGTGGTATCCGTTGGCCGCTACGAGCGTTCAATAGGTCAACATTCTGGGTCTGACCAGAATTAAACCAAATTATTATAGGGTCAACCCAGGTTTGTTGGGTAGACGCAAATCGAGTTTTAGCTTCATATAAGTATTTTGTCAGACCTAATTTAGGGATCTTTTCTTGTTTTCTATCAAAAGACAAGACAACTTTGGTAAAAGTTTGAGACTTTAATCTATTTCTTCTTGTTTTCTTGTTTGTTAAGATTTGATTTGCTTTCTAATCATGTTTAACCTTGAATCAACCATGGTTTTAAGGGTTTTCATGAACATTATTGAGTAGACTCCTATTGGATCTATTGGTTAGGATGATTAGGGTGGTTAAGTGAAGAGTTAAGGTGTTTAGTAACAGATTTACATGTTTCCTTGCTATTTGAGAGTTCTTAATGCTAGATTAGTCTTGATCACATTAAGCTAGATATGTAGACATTTTGTGCACCACAAGTGTTTGATAAAATGTCTAAACCAACTTAAATATGCTTTAGCTTGAATAGCCAAAGAGATTTGATGCTAGAATTGCTAGATAGTTAATAGACTTGCTCATAATGTTTGCTTGAATGAATTAAACCAATGAGAATCGATGTTTGACTCATGATTCCAAAAGAATCTTTGTCTTGAGAAAGAATTGATCTTTATTGGTGTTCTAGACTTAAAAAAATTATTGATTGATAAGCTTGCCACCTTAACTTGAATCTTAACCACTTGAACTCAATATCCTAACCCCATGGATCCTACCTTTTAGATTGAATCAAGTTCTTAGTTATTGTTTGTTTGTTCTTGTCACTTGAAAACTGTTCACTTCACTAAACCTTGATTGCTTAGATTGAGTTAAATGACTTGTATTCTTGGTGATTGAAATCAAATTAGGATGGATTGAATCTTAAGTATTACAACTAAACTTAGGATTAAACTTATCCCTATCAAGTTTTGACGCCGTTGCCATTTCTAAGTTTGATTTTGACATTAAGATTTGGTCATTGCTTGAGACTAAGTCTTATTTTATTTTATTTGTTTACTGACACTCTTTCTTCATTTCTCTTTGAAATATTAGGTGTATTAACTTGAGGAGTAGAGGACTAACAGATCTTGTTCCCCGAGTAGACAACATAAGAGCTTTAGAGAGATAATGATCAAGAAAAAGAAGACAAGAGCAACTGATTCCTTTCGACCAACTGGGATTAGAAATGGATGGACTTCAGCATGACCAGAATGTCCATGGATCTGACAACAATGGACAAGACCCTAACGGAGTTCCTCCAGCAGGGGTTCGTCCAGAAGGAGTTCCTCCAGCAGGAGATCACGCGGGACTTGGCCAAGGGGCTGCAAACCTTCGGCAGCAACATCCTCAACGCCAAGCTAGAGCGATTGGAACATATGACCGGCCCAACATCCATGGAAATAGGGCAGGTATTAGAGCACCAGCTGTGGAGAACAACAATTTTTAGATCAAGTCAAGTTTGATCAACATGATCCAAGGATCCCCTTGACCACCTAGATAACTTTGACAAGCTATGTGGAATGACGAACATCAATGGTATCTCTGAAGACGCTTTCAAACTAAGACTGTTTCCCATCTATTTGGGAGACAAAGCCCACCTTTGGGAGAAGATTTTACTTTAGGGGTCCATTAACACTTGGGAAGAATGCAAATTGGTCTTCCTCAACAAGTTTTTCTCCACATTCAGAACCGCAAAGCTGAGAAATGAGATTTCTGGATTTCAACAAAAGAACCTAGAGAGTTTTGCTGAGGCATGTGAAAGGTTCAAGGGCTACTTAACACAATGTCCTCACCATGGCTTCAATAATGAGAGTATACTAAGTACTTTCCACAGAGGAGTTCTGCCTAAATATCGAAGCATGTTAGACACATCAAGCAATGGTTTCTTCTTAGGAAGAACAGCTCAAGATCGAATGGAGCTTGTTGAGAACATGGCACAAAGTGACTTAGTGTACAATTATGACTGCGACAGTCAAAATCGAGGTGGAGGTGGTGAGGACTCCCACACAAGAAAATAGTTGAAATCCCTTCAGGATAAGCTTGATATGCTCCTTTTAGATAGAGCAAAGGAAGAAAAGGTGAACTTTGTTGGAAATCAGGGTCAAGCAGAGGGTCTAGAGGTTAATGAAGTTGAAGGCTTGGAATGACAACAAGAGTTGTGTTTCATTAACGCTAATGGTCAATGGTACAGAAAGGAACCCAACGTCCAATACCGAAACCCATACCAACAGAAACCAGCCTACAATAACCAGCAAAGTGGCTACCCACCCAAGCGATCTTACCCTCCGGGCTTTAACTCAAAAGGAGGGCAGTCCAATCCTGTTCAAGGAAGATCTTCTCAAGCTCAACCTCGAGATACAAGCGTGGAGTAACAACTTTTGGAATCTCAAGAACGTAAACAGAAACACATTGGGGATGAACTGAAAAATATCCACACCAAGATTAATGGGAGCTACAATGAGCTCAACAACAAGTTCAAGGACTTGGAGAACCAGTTTGCTACAATGAGTTCCAACTCTAAAAGACCTATGGGATCACTTCCTGGAAAAGCTGAGCAAAACCCCAAACAGACATTGCACTCCATCACCCTTAGGAGTGGGAGAGAGCTTCCAACAAGAGTTCTCATTAAGGATAATGAGAAGCAATCTGGGGAGGTGGTCATCAACCTTGATGATGATGTTGTGATTGTTGATGAAAAGGCTAATGAAGAGATTTTGAAGAAGATAGTTGAGGCTAAGGGAAAAGGAAAGGTTGGAGAGGAAAAGAAGAAAGTAGACAAGACTGAAACCTCTTCTTCAAAAGCTTCGTTCACTCCTCCTCCTTACGACCCAAACTCTCATTTCCTGGAAGATTCAAGAAGCAACTGTTGGAGAAGTATAAGGCCCTCTTTAAGAAGCAGATGAATGAAGTTCAAATCACTATGCCTATCATAGATGCCTTCATGCTAGTACCTTAATACAGTAAGTTCCTCAAGGATGTTGTGACTAAAAAAGAAGAAGGAAATGGAAGGGATGGTGGTCCTTACACATGAATGTAGCGCAATCATTCAGAGATTACCTGTCCCATGGAAGTTAGAAGATCCGGGCAGTTTCACATTGCCATGTTCCATTGGACCCTTGAGGTTTGAAAAGTGTTTATATGGTTTGGGGGCTAGTGTGAGTTTAATGCATTTGTCAGTTGCAAAGAGGCTTGGTTTCACTCAATACAAGAAGTGTAGAATCTCCTTAGTGCTAGTTGATCGCTCGGTGAAACTCCTTGTAGGCATCTTGGAAGATCTTCCGGTTATCATTGGTGATTGTGAGATTCCAACAGATTTTGTAGTTCTTGAAATGGATGAAGACCCTAAAGACTCCTTGATCTTTGGGAGACCTTTCTTGGCTACTGCTGGAGCTATAGTGAATGTAAGAGATGAAAAGATTGATCTCCATCTTGGTTAGGGAAATATTCTTCACCTTGATGTTAAGGAGGTGATGAAAAGACCAACAATCCAAGGTCAAGTGTTCTATATTCAGGCCATGGATGCTCAAGCTGATGAGTTTCTTGAAGAGATGGCACTTGAGGATTCTCTACAACATGCTCTAACAGTTGATAGAGAATCCCAATTGATTGAGCTTAGGTTGAGCACCGAGTATATGAAGATGTTGGACTCCCACAAGGAGAAGGTTGGCGAAGACAGGTTCATAGAGCTGCCTCAAATCACTCACCACGCCGCCTCAGTTACTTCCCAAGAGGAGCTTTAACAAGATGATTGGAGTGAGCTCAAGGCACCCAAAGTGGAGCTTAAACCTCTTCCCCATGGTGTAAGGTATGCTTTTCTTGGAAATAATGACACATATCCTATAATTGTGAGTAGACAACTCAGTGAAAACCAATTGTCTAAACTTTTAGTTGAGCTTAAGAAATATAGAAAAGCAATTGGCTGCTCAGTAGAAGACATCAAGGGGATATCACCCTCTTTATGCATGCATAAGATACATCTAGAGGATGAATCAATGACTTCTTTAGAACATCAAAGAAGGTTGAACCCCAACTTGAAAGATGTTGTTAAGAAAGAGATTCTCAAATTCTTCGATGATGGAGTGATTTACCATATTTCGGATAGTACTTGGGCATCTCCTGTGCATGTAGTTCCGAAGAAGGGTGGTATCACTGTCATTAAAAATGATAAGCATGAATTGATATCCACAAGAACAATAACAGGTCATAGAATGTGCATTGATTATCGAAAACTTAATGCTGCATCTAGGAAGGATCATTTTCTTTTGCCATTGATTGACCAAATGCTTGAGAGACTTGCAAATCATCCTTATTGTTGCTTCCTTGATGGTTACTCAGGGTTCTTCCAAATACCCATACATCCCAATGGTCAAGAAAAGAAAACATTCACATGCCCTTATGGTACCTTTGCTTATCGAAGGATTCCATTTGGGCTATGTAATGCACCAGCAACTTTCCAAAGAGAAATGATGTCTATATTTTCTGATCTTATTGAGGATGTTGTGGAGGAATTTATGGATGACTTCTCTGTGTATGGATCTTCCTTTGCTTTGTGTTTGTCTAATATGTGCAGGGTTTTGCAAATATGTGAAGAGACAAACCTTGTGCTAAATTGGGAAAAGTATCACTTCATGGTGAATGAAGGGATTGTGTTGGGACACAAGATTTCAGAGAAAGGTATTGAAGTGGACAAAGAGAAGATTAAGGTGATGGTTGGGTTGGCTTCACCAAGATCAGTGAAAGACATAAGAAGCTTCTTGGGCCATGCCGGGTTCTATAGAAGGTTCATCAAAGATTTTTCAAAGATAGCTACACCATTGACAAAGTTGCTATGCAAGGAATCTGTCTTTAACTTCGATGTGGAGTGTCTTGAAGCCTTCAAAAAGCTGAAGAGTGAGCTCATTAGTGCTCCCATAGTTCAACCACCAGATTGGGATCTTCCCTTTGAGATCATGTGTGATGCAAGTGACTATGTAGTGGGAGCAGTCTTCGGTCAAAAGAAAGACAAGAAGACCCATGTGATATACTATGCAAGTAAAACTCCTGATGATGCTCAAATGAAGTATGCCAAAACTGAGAAAGAGCTTCTTGCTATAGTGTTTGCCTTTGAGAAGTTTAGAAGCTACTTGGTGGGTTCCAAGGTGATTGGTTACACTGATCATGCAGCTCTAAGACACTATTTGGCAAAGAAAGATGCTAAGCCAAGATTGTTGAGATGGATTCTATTGCTGCAAGAGTTTGATCTTGAGATTAAAGACAAGCCCGGTGTTGAGAATGGTGTAGCTGATCACTTGTCAAGATTGAGAGTTGAGTGTGGGATCCCTATTGATGAAGGTCTCCCAGAGAGCAGATCATGGCCATTAAAGCATTTATGGATTTGTGCGAGACCGGTAAAAAGCTTGAAGAGGCCAAGGCAAGTGAAGAAAAAGAACCTTGGTATGCTGATTTGGTGAACTACTTGACTTGTGGAAAGGAGCCATTAAATCTTGAAGGATATGCTAAGAAGAAGTTCTATAATGATGTGAAGAGATTGTTTTGGGATGAGCCCTACCTCTACATTCTTTGCAAAGATCAACTCTATAGAAGAGTAGTGGCTGGAGAAGAAGTTGATGGGATCCTTACACATTGTCATGGATCATCTTATGGAGGCCATTTTGCTACTTTCAAGACTGTTGCAAAGGTGTTACAAGCTGGATTATGGTGGCCACACATGTTCAAGGACACACAAGACTTTGTCTCAAGATGTGATTCATGCCAAAAGAGAGGAAATATCACCAAGAGGAATGAAATGCCTCAAAACCCTATCTTGGAAGTAGAAGTGTTTGATGTGTGGGGCATTGACTTCATGGGACCATTCCCATCTTCTTTTGGCAACCAATACATCTTGGTAGCTGTGGATTATGCATCTAAATGGGTTGAATCCATTGCTAGCCCCACTAATGACGCTAAGGTGGTTCTCAAGATGTTTAAGAGCAGCATCTTCCCAAGATTTAGAGTTCCTAGAGTGGTGATAAGTGATGGAGGCTCTCACTTCATCAACAAGCTCTATGAGAGTCTTCTAAGAAAGAATGGTGTGAAGCACAAAGTAGCAACTCCCTATCATCTTCAAACAAGTGGACAAGTTGAGATCTCAAACAGAGAAATCAAGAGCATCTTGAAGAAGGTTATAGGAACTACAAGGAAGGATTGGTCTAGCAAGCTTGATGATGCTCTTTGGGCTTATAGAAGATCTTACAAGGCCCCCTTAGGCACTACACCGTTCAACCTTGTCTATGGAAAGTCTTGGCATCTACCAGTTGAGCTTGAGTACAAGGCTTTGTGGGCTGTTAAGCTTCTTAACTTTGATATCCAGACAGCTCAAGAGAAGAGGTTGATTCAGTTGAATGAGCTTGATGAGATTAGACTTGATGCCTTTGAAAACTCACCCATCTACAAGGAGAGAACTAAGGCTCTTCATGATAAGAAGATCTTGAAAAGGGGGTTTAGTTCTGGTGATCAAGTTCTACTCTACAATTCAAGGCTCAAGTTGTTTCCCGGGAAGCTAAAATCAAGGTGGTCTGGTCCTTTTAAGGTGAAAGAAGTTAGACCATATGGAGCCATAGTGCTATGGAACTCACTTCACAGTCAATGGGCAAAGAGTTAAGATTTACTTGGGCACTGCAACAGAGGAAGAAGGAATCTCAGTTCCACTCTCCGATCCTAACCTTGCCTAGGCCGAATGAAAGGAAGTCAAGTTAAAGACTTAAAACAAGCTTACTTGGGAGGAAGACCCATGTTTATCTCTGTAAATATTCTCTTTGCTTTCTTTTGTTTTCAATATCTAGGTTCCACTTGGGTATTTTTCTGTGTCCATAATGTGCTCAGTGATCATGGAGGAGCTGAGCCAATTCACAAATGTTCCTGCACTGCAGCGGCTTGTAGAAGGCTACACGAAGCCGCTATGTCACCCGATCTGTCCACCAAATGTGAATAAGGCATGTAGCGGCTTAGTGTAGCGGCCGGGCAAAGCCGCTACGAACAAAAGAAAATCCATGTCCTATATCCGGAAAGCGTAGCGGTTTCCATAAGCCGCTAAGAAGCTTGTAGCGGCATCGGTAGCGGTTTACTCAAACCGCTACGGGGCCTAGGTAAGTGTCTCATCTCTGATTTCTGGTTCAATTCGAGTGAACCGGAACGAAATACCCGATCACTCACCCCTCTAACCCTCTCGAAAACCCTTTCCCCTCCCCTCTTTCTCAGTTTCTCAAGCCAAGAACATCATCCCCTCTCTTATCTCTCATCACCATTTTCTCATTTCTCAACCAAATCTCTAGATTTTTGCTCCTGAGTTCGCGAAATCACCCCCTAATCAAACATGCAACACATGTAGCAATATTAGCACCGATTTTCATCTTAACAAATCTAAGGTACTAGGTTTTTGAATTGCATTCTCTTGGTTGGAAACTTCCAAATTTTTTAAGAGTGTTGCATGTTTGATTCCTTCTGCTAATATTTCTACATGTATCTATATTGGTTTGTTTGATAAGTTTGGTTACGAAGAACTAGCTTAATTGGCTTGATTTGAAATTTTAAAAATTAGGGTTCTTGAGGAATTTCGAAATTTGGGGAAAATAGTTGTTTGGGTCTCCAACTAGTCTAATAAGTTGTTATTTGACTTGTTGTGTGAGTATATACTTGATTTACCCTTCATTTACTTGACATTTTCCTCAATTTTCAAATGAGTTTATTTGAGATTGTGTACAAATTGCTTGATGATGGAATGGGTTTGATAGATTGATATTCATTACTCTTTTAGACCATTGAACTGTCAATCCTCAACAAGACTAAGTGTGATGTCTATTGATCATATCACTTACACATTTTTTAGCTTGTTTTTTTTGCAGATTATGTCTTCTTCTCATCGTCCAACAAAGCAAAATCCACAGAGAGCAGCCAGAGGAGCACCAAAACATCCAACTCAAGTCTATCAACGGGCTAAAAAGAAAGAAAAATCAGTAGCAAGAGAGACTGATCTTGAGGCTGAGGTTGAAAGGGAGATTGAGGAAGCTCTTCAATCTGGGACTGAGACCGAAGAAGAAGCTCACAACCCACAACCAGCGCGTAAGAGAAAAATAGAACCCCCAACGACCAGAAACCCATCCACCAAGCAGATCCACAAGCACCTCACAGATGTTGTCAAATGAGCTCATATGAGAAGCCCCGATCCTGTTACCCTTCGGCAACTCGGGTTGTATGATGATGTGCTATTGATTCATCAGAACATGGGCTTGGAGTCTCTTATTGGTATGAGTTTTGGAGTTCATGAGGAGGTTTCTAGACAGTTTTTGTCTTCTTTGGTTCTGACTACCCATTAAGATGAAGATGAGGAAGAAGGTTATGGGAGGATAACTTTCAAGGTGAATAACAAGGTCCATAAAGTTGGCTTCAAGAAGATTGGTTCCATCCTCAGGCGTCCAGATAATCAATGTCCCTCATTGCCAAACCGACCTTCCATTGCAGAAGATGTATGGCTTGAGATAGCTGGCAGGGTGCGTGTACCAGCCGAGGATAGGAACACTGATATCTCAAACCCTGCACTGAGGTATGCTCACAAGATCCTAAACCACACATTCTACTCTAGAAGAGAGCCAAGTGGAGCAAATGAAGAGAAACTCAAGCTTTTAGCTCTAGGACTCCTACCCATCATCGAGGAGAGGCTGCAGCGCACTACGTTTGAAATTTTTGAGGACTTGGGGATGTTAGGCCTCTTGATGAAGAGATTTAGGGAGTACCAAGATCGGGCTTGGACGAATGTGGATAGCACTCCTAAGTTATACATCAGGAGTCTCATAACCCCTATCTTGGAAGCCTTAGGAGTTGATATAGGACCTCAAGATCATGGTCTTGCTTTCCTTGATCTACCTTACTTGAAGAAGTCTCAGTTTCTTAGTGGGAGGGCAGGAGACTTATTTGCTTACCCCTTTTGGTCAGGTGATCAGCAGCAGGAACAATTACAGATCTTCCTTCCTTGTACTAGGTTGATGACGCTCTCTAATCCTGATCACGTTGCTTTTAGCTTGGCTAGTCATGATCTTGTCCCTGTAGACTTTGGTCCCCTTGAAGGTATCAAAAAGCCACGTGAGAAAAAGACCAAGAGCAGAGCTTCTACAGCAACCCGTCCTAGTGATGCAGATGATGAGGAACCTAGCTCACCAGCACAGCCAGCAAGTCTTTATGGGACAAAGAGGTACTACTACAAGCCCTACAGTGGAGCCACAACCAACATTTCTTTTCGCGAAGCCCTCTCTTAGAATGTTAAGCAGCTTCGTTGGAACAAGATGCAAGACTCCGCCAATGAAGAACTCAGTGAAAGTGCTCAAGAAGCAGATGAAGAAGGCCACTTCAATGCTCGCTCATCTCTCCATTCGTTCAGGATGTCAAAGGGATGACACAATGGCTGGCCCTTTATCTCTCTTGCCCCCGGTTTATTACCAGCCCCCACCGCCCCAATCTCCACACTCCGAGCTCTGTCGTCGACACAGAAACCGAGCCCCTCCGACCCGCAACTCCTCCAACGAGTCTCCTTCAGTTGCCACAGAAGATGACGACACAGAGGGTGCCTCCTCCTTCACCTAGCACGATATCTTCTTCCCCTCATCATTTTATATACTCGTTTTCATTCTGCATTTAGTTTAATTTTCGGTATCTTTTTCCACTCTTTGATACACATAGACTGTGTAGCTCAAGTTTGGGGGAGGTACCAAGTATTTAACCATGTTTATTTGACCTTTTTTGCATTGAGTCTTGCATTGTATATAGTTATGTGCATTGAAAAAATACAAAAAAAATTGAAAATTTTAAAAACAACAAAAAGAATCATTTAGGTTGCATCATTTCATCGTTAGGATTGAGTCTAGAGCATACATATAGCATTCATATTGCATAGGGAGCAAGGATTGTGTTGCCTCGTAAAGAACACATGTCTAGAACTCAAAATGGCACCTTAGTTAAACATAGCAAATAGCTTAAGCATCTCATGAAAGACTTACAAGCTCCGAGCCTTGAAAACTGTTCTTGAAACTGGTTGTTTGCTTGAGATTGACATTGTTCTTGAAACCAACTCCAAAGTGAAACATGGCTCAATGAACTTAATCTATCTTGCTTATGGACTCTTGTATGCTTGATCATGGATCTTATACACATTTGGGTTTATCTTTATCAATTGCACCACTCTCTAAAAAACCCAAACGGCACCTCCTTACCCTCTAACCCTTACCATTCCTTGAGACCTTATTGAATTTGCTTGAGTGAGGCTTTTTATTGATAGCTTGGCATGTTAAAAATCTTGCGAGTATTGGGAGCGACAGTGGCTTGTTCTCATCTTTGGCTAGCTATAAGACCTCATTTGAGCTAGCAGTTAGGAGTGGGAAGTGTGTTGGTGATTATAAGCTTTGATCTTGGGTTTTGAGGTGAGAGAAAATTAGAGGGAATGAACTAAAAGAGAGATGAAAAGAAGATGACCACTAGGGATCAAAGAAAAAGAAAATAAAAGCTCTAGGTACCTTAAGCAAAACCTCATAGGAAAGAAAAGAAAAGTGTGCAAAAGGTTGGGGGAAAACAAAAAAAGAAAAGATTGAGCTAAGTAGCAAAATAAAAGAAAAAGCTATCCTTAGTTGGTTCAAATAAAAATAAAGAAAAGTTCATTTCATGAGTGAGAAAAGGGTCCCCTTCTGAGTCTTTGGGATAAAAAGGGATGGGATAACATCAAGAGGAAGGGTAGAGTTGGAAGGTGTTTAGGAAAAGGGTAGAATGATGAGAACAACCCATTTAATGCATGAATTGCTCCTTTTCTTAGATAAATTTTGCATAATGTTCAAGCTCCTTTTCTTGAGTGTAAGTCACCAAAGAATTCGAACCCTCTTTATATCCTCATTAACCCACTTCCACTCACCAACCCAAGTGATTGAGATCAAGTTTCCATTAGCAAGAATTCACTTTGATAATTTGTTAATGAATGTGAGAGTTGGTGTAAAGACTTGTTGGTTGATGAGCATTACATCTAGTGTAGAGGCATAAGAGTCTTGATAGACCTTGAGAAGATAAAGTGTACTTAGAGAGTTTGCTCATGCTATTTGCTAAGTTTGCCTAGGATGTGATGTTGAAGGCTAGGAGGTGTATCTTTTGGTTCTGAGCTCCCAACTTTAAACCTCTCTCCCTTAATTGTTTTGAAAGTTCACTTGAAACAAGTAAAAGACAAGGTTGGGGAGTTGATATCTTGCTTATTTACTTTGTTTTAATCATCTATTCTTGTACATTTTAATCATTTAGGATAGCATTTAGACTTTTTAGGCTACACTGCATACCATATGTCGCTGTCAGGTGTTGAAGATGCAAGCTGGTGATTTTGGAGCTTTTAGAGGTGATTGAGGAGCTGGTTTTGTGATTTTTCGACAAAGTGTTGCCAAAGTGTCACAGCAGCTTACAGCAGCGGTATCACGAAGCTGCTTTGAGGGAAACGCGAGTCCCTACTCGATACTCGGATGATGCAGCGGCTAGGCAACATATTCAGCAAGACGCTATAGTGTGTAGCGGCCATGTGTACCGGCATGCTCAAGTCGCTAGTGGAGATACTCGAGTCCCTGCTCGATACCCGGAAGATATAGAGGCTTGTCCAAGCCGCTGGAGAGAAACTTCCAGTCCCTGTCCGATACCTGGAAGATGTAGCGGCTTCTCACCGTTCAAGAAGCCGCTATGGTCTGTAGCGGTGTGGTGCAACGGTGTCCGTTGGCCGCTACGAGCGTTCAAAAGGTCAACATTCTGGGTCTGACCAGACTTATACCAAATTATTATTGGGTCAACCAAAATTTGTTGGGTAGACCCAACTCGAGTTTTAGCTTCATATATAAGTATTTTTCAGACCTAATTAGGGGATCTTATCTTGTTTTTTATCAAAAGACAAGACTACTTTGGTGAAAGTTTGAGACTTTAATCTATTTTATCTTGTTATCTTGTTTGTTAAGAGTTGATTTGCTTTCTAATCATGTTTAACCTTAAATCAACCATGGTTTTAAGGGTTTTCATGAATATTAGTGACTAGACTCCTATTGGATCTATGGGTTAAGATGATTAGGGTGGTTAAGTGAAGAGTTAAGGTGTTTAGTAAAAGATTTACATGTTTCCTTGCTATTTGAGAGTTCTTAATGCTAGATTAGTCCTGATCACATTAAGCTAGATATGTAGACATTTTGTGCACCACAAGTGTTTGATAAAATGTCTGAAGCAAGTTGAACATGCATTAGCTTGAATAGCCAAAGAGATTTGATGTTAGAATTGCTAGATATTTAATAGACTTGCTCATAATGTTTGCTTGAATGGATTAAACCGAATTGATGTTTGACTCAGGATAGCAAAATGATCTTTGTCTTGAGAAAGAATTGATCTATATTGGTGATCTAGACTTAGGGAAACTTTTGATTGATAAGCTTTCCACCTTAACTTGAATCTTCACAACTTGAACTCAATAAACTAACCCCATGGATTCTACCTTTTAGATTGAATCAAGTTCTTAGTTATCGTTTGTTTGTTCTTGTCACTTGAAAATTGTTCACTTCACTAAACCTTGATTGCTTAGATTGAGTTAAATGACTTGTATTCTTGGTGATTGAAATAAACATAGGATGGATTGATTCTTAAGTATTACAACTACAATGCGGCCAGGTGGTATATCCCTCGCGGTGGGACTCTCTGGAGATGATTTTTCTCGACCATGTGACTCTTTTGTTTGTGGTCGAGAGTGTTCATGATGGTTTGGTTAGGGCTCCGTGTGTTTAGGGCCCGAGGTGTGTGGCTTGTGGCCCCATCCTTATTGTGAACACGAGTTTCATTTTCTTTTAGTTTGTGTCTTGAGTCTAGGATCGAGTATAGAGTGTCTTAAAGTCTCGTAGGCGAGATTGGGGTAGTTTAGGATTGTTTATCTTGTTTAGTTAGTTGCATTGCATTTGGGAGTAGTTGCATGTTCAATTTATCCTCATTGCTTGTTTATTATTTTTGCTTGCTTGCTTGTTTGTTAAGAATGAGCTGGGGAGGGTTAGTTGTTGTTAGGGAATTCACTGAGTAATTTTATGATTACACACCCCCTCTTCTACTATGCAGGTAACCTTAGTGGTTTGGGCGTTTTCGAGGTGCGGAGAATGAGGCCAGGCGTACCTTTCCGGTGTTGTTTGCAAGGACCAAGATGTTTCTGTTTTCTCTCGCTTTGTTTTTCATGGGTACCCGTTTGACTCATTGTTTTTGTTGTTTTCTTTTTAGTCTTGTACTCTGAGGACTTTGGTCGAGTTCCCGACTTTGTAAAATAAATAAAAAGTATGTTTTATTATTAAAATCCCCGTTGAACGCTATTAGTTAGTTTAGTCTGAGGTCGAGAGGGGGGTATCGTGGTCGGACTGGTCGAGGCTTTGGATTTGTTCTTAGTCCTGGTCAGACTGACTGTGGTGTGGCCAAACTTGTGGTGCTTCCGGGTCGTTCCGGGTTAGTCCGGCCTAGGACGGTTCGGGGTTGTTACAAATGGTGGGATCAGAGCATGGTTCAAATACCGTGCTTTTGTTTGTGTGTATTCAAATGTGTTATCGAGTCAGAAGGAGTCACATACAACATCACTAGGGAACTGGCACGTCCTCTGCTTAGGATTAGGTATGTTAGTTTAGTCATTGGGAATTTAGGACCTGACCCTTATTTTGTTTTGCAGTATCAAGTGGTTGTGGTCGACAGGGTGGAGGCAGGCCAAGGATGAGGAATGTGAAACGGCTACGTAGGAATGGGTTGGCTTCTGGAACAACATGGTATGATGGGTTGAGTGAGTCAAGTTCGTCCAGTGATTCCAGCGAGTCAGAGTCTGATTCCAACTTTAAAGATGAGAATGTGGTCGAGAGCACCGAGAGTTCACATGAGACCGGATCGTCTGAGTTTGAAGAAGCTGAGGTACTTCAGGAGATTGAGGAAGAATCTGATCACTTGGAAGGCATGAACGTTTTCCAAGGTATGGAGATTGTTATGCAAGTATCATCCGACTCTTTCAACTATCAATACGGCTACGACAATGGGATGTATGAGGATATGGAGATTAGTTCGACTGATGTGGTAATCATCGAGCAACCACCACCAGAAGTGGAGATCTCATCAGACAGCACCATGGCAGTCAACATCATCGACATCAGTTCTCGAGAGACCAGTCCATCGATTTTGAATGCCAACATGGAGTTCAACATTCTTGTTTGGAGGGTCTCTGGATTTTAGTATGGAAGGTATTGAACAAGCCTCTGATCGATACTATAAGTTTCACTATTCGCCAGTGCCATCGGAGTCAACATCAGTCAACCAAGTAGTTGGACCATAAGCAAGTGGTGTAGACATGGAAATTCAACAAGAAACAAGAAGAGAAGTTCAGATGATGGAAGGTACTCAAAATGGAATGGTAAGAACAAGTGGAGAACCAACCCATCATGCTATGCCAGCTTATGCCTCAAGCCACGCCTTAGTATTAGAAGATTGTGTCATGTGCGGAATGGATGATCATCGTGGTCGAAAATGCAGAAGAGTTAGGAGTCAGCCAGATCTAAGCTACTTTACAGTTTGCACTTTGTGCGCCGGAAGGGGACACTTCGCCGTGGATTGCCCAAGGCCCAACGTAATCAGAGCCGTACGCATCTCCATCGTTCCTCCAACCATCCCTGCTCAATCAGCCTCATCAGCAACAGGAGGACCAAACCTTAGTAAGCCTTAACCTTTTATGGAACCATTGTCGTCAAGCTCTTTGGGAGCTCAGGTAAAGGGTGCTAAATCTTTCTCTTTGGGTGTTGTGTTTGTTTCTTGCTTTGTCGTTATTTTCTGTTGTGTTGTGTGGACAGTTTGTCCTGGTAGTTAGTGTAGTTAGGGTGTAGATCTTGCTAGGTTGTGGTAGTTAGATTAGCTTTAGGGAACCCTAGTTAGTATTTTAGAGAGAAAGAAAACCCTAGAGTTTAGGAAACCAACCCTTATTTATAGCCAAGAATGTGTGTGAGTATTTGTGGTGTCGGAAGGACATGAACCATGACATGGTAACTTTGGAAGATTTGTTCGAGCATGAAGACCAAGGACCAGCAACGAACGTGGTGAAGATCAGCGGATTCAGAGTCCACATTGGTAGAAGTCAGTGGTGTATCAAGTCATCACTAACTGCAAAGGAAAGTAGGGCAAAAGTTGGTACTTATGGAAGTATGAAGACCTGGAAAGTTTCAGTATAGTGGAAAATGGTGGTATCTCGGAGCAGTGTGTGGTTGATTCAGGAAGGAGTATCCGAAAGGTTGTCACATGATGTCAAGAAGAAGATCAAGATTGAAGAATTTAGTGAATAGTCCAAGAAAGTATGAAGCCAAGGAAGAAATGGTGTAGTGAAGATAGTAGAAGAAGCTCAAGAGAAGATTTGGTGTTGTACTTATGGTGAAGACCGAGTTGTTTCCAAGGAGGGGAGACATCAAATGAAGATTATGAAGTCAAAGAAGTTTAGAAGCAAGGATCAATGAGCAGCACCAGCAAAGTGAGAGTTACAACAAGGAGAGAAGAGAAGAAGAAGGCTAAGTCAGGAGAAAGAAGATTTGGAGTTTGAGAAGCATAAGGTGGAAGTAAATGGTAGTAACAGAGTAAATGGTGATACTAAATGGTGGTATCATAAGTTAAATGGAGGTAGTGAGAAATGGTGGAAGAAGATGGCAATACCAGCAGTAATGTCAAATGGTGGTAGAAGGAGTTTAGTATCTAATGGTGGCGTCAAAGTGAATGGAAGAAGAAGAAGCTAGGAGCAGATAATGGCATCAACAATAGATCGAGGAAGCCGCATGAATCAAGTTAACTGGGAGTGTGCAAGGAAGGATCTAGGATAAGAAGTGGAAGACATGGTGGAAAACTAAAGGAAGTAGCAGTTAGGAACAAGCTCAAGAAATTTAAGAAGATGATACGCAATTAGGAACAAGCTGAAGAAAGTTAGGAAGATGGTCGTAGAAGATAGAGGCGCCTTGTGAATTCGAGGACGAATTCATTTAAGGAGGGGAGAATGTAATACCCCTGACCTAGGGTATCAAGTCAACGCAATTCAACGGACATGGATCAAGCCATCCAAGTATGAAGAAGCTTCATGAAGACATGAATAGACATGAATAGAGGTTCGGTGGAAGCAACTAGAGGAATGGTCGAGTAGAAACTTGAGTTGGTCGAGGAGACAGAACCGTAGCTTTGAAATGGACAAGACCGAGTATGGTAAAAATTCAAAGTTTGCCAATCAAGTAAGACTTCATCTCAGTCATCAATTTGGGTTAAAAGAACACTTGTGGTTGAGACAAAATGAAGATGGGTCGAGCCAAAATGGAGATGGACCAGAAGGAGTTTGTTTTGGCCAATATGGTCAAAATGGACTAACCAAGAGCTAAGGAAGCCAAATCAATATGTGGAAACATGGTCAAGGAGTTGAAAGGAGTATTCTCAACAATTCTTAAACTTTTGAAAGTGGTCAACTCAGGAGTCAAAAGTCAAAGGAGAGAGTATGGATCCCATTGGTCCACATAACCAATCTGGTCGACCAATAGGAGCATGCCACATGGAGAAGACAAATTTCCATAAAACCTGGACATGATGAGTAATAAATCAAGGAGTCTTATGGTGAAGAAGACATGGCCAAAAGATGTTTAAGGAGCATGGAGACATCAAGATAACTTTTGTTCCCATAATGGTTGCAAAATGGTAATGGAGGTTTGGGCCAAGGAATGTGACCCAAGAAGAGTGTTGTATTGGGCTTGAGTACAAGGAAAGGAGTTTTGGAGATTGAAGACCCAAGATAGCCAAATGGGCTTATTTTGGCGATTTGGAGAAGGAAGGGCAAAGCTACTAGAAACATGTCATGCACGAAAGAGCCCATGAAGTGGCTCATTTGCTACACCAAGTTGTCTAAGTGAGCTAGGGAGACAAGCCTAAGGAGTATATTTAGTATGTGTTGTTCATTAAGGCCATTTAGGAGCTAATTTTTGGTGTGGTGGCAACTATCCTTGGAGAGCAACTTTTGAGCTGAGATTTCATGCACTTAATTAGGTCTATAATATGGTTGTTCTTCTATAATATGGGACTTAAAGAAGCTGATTCATTGCATTTTCCTTCATGCATAATCTTGGAGCATAAAATGAAGACATGGTCGAGAGGGGCGGTATCGTGGTCGGACTGGTCGGAATGACTGCGGTGCAGCCAAACTTATGGCGCTTCCGGGTCATTTCAGGTTAGTCCAGCCTAGGACAGTCCGGGGGTGTTATAGTTGATGTCCTTCAGACGTGTTTGTCGGAATCTCATTATCCTGGTGTCGTTCCAACTCATGTGGCTGATTATCTCGCTTTTCGGGAGGAGCTGACTCGACGTGATACCAAGGCGGGAGCTCCATCCAAGTTGATACGACGGATCACTCCATCTCGACTGTTTCCTTGACCCTCGTTGCCAGGTTGTCACCTTCTTCTCTGATTGTTCCTGATGGTGGAGTAACTGCAACGGATGTTTCGGCGCAGCCGACAGGTTCTTCTATTACTCCAGTTTTTTTACCGATAATTACCAAGCTCCAGAGTCGATGCCTCCTTCTCCGGCCAAGAGAGAGATTTTCTTGGGATGACGTGTCCTTAGTGCCACTCTCATTGTTGTGTCGAGGGGTTGTAAGAGGGCTTTTACAAACCTTGAGACAGCTAAGAAGAGGAGATGTGTCAGAGGAAGCGAGATCGGGCCTTCGGCCCTAGGGACTCCTAGTTTGAGTATGATAACGCTGTACCATACCAGAGTTTACTTTATTCTTTTTCGGTGTGTTAGATCTTTTATCATTTCTCTTTGTTTGTTCACCTCGTGTATTTGATTGACGGTATGATTAACGATTTTGGATCAGAGGTCAAGCGTCTCACGAAAGAGCTTGCTGAATCGAAAGATAGATCATCGCATCTTGAGACAAAGTTGGGAGCTATCAAGGAATTTCATTCTCTCAAGGTGTCGAGGTTGAGAGTCGGATTAGCGAGTTGGAAAGAGATCTTGTGAAAACAGTGAGTTCCTTGCTCAAGGAGAAGAACATTAGGAAGGTTAAGGGTTCGGAGTTGCATCGTTTACAGCGTCGAGTTGACAACGGAGAAGGTTTGTCGATCTTCAGGGCCGCGGAGGCTAAGGCGGAGTTTCAAGGTCGCTTGGCGAGGGTTTCCGGTTCCCTTGATTACCTTATTGATGTTCACGGAAGGGATCTTAGTCTGTCGGTTATCAAAGGGGCCGTCCAGCTACTTCATGGTGAAGGAGCTCCATCTCTAGAGGCCGAAGAAGCCAGACTTTCTGTTCATAGAGCAGAAGTGGCAGCCGTAGAAGGAGAGTTTAATTCGTTCCTCACTGATCTAAAGTCTCAGTGCACTCTTATGACGCCTTCAGATACCTTTGAGGGGCAGGATCCCGTGGACGTGGAGCTTTGTGATATTGTCGAAGGGGGCGCAGGCGCGGCTTCAAACCATGGTGACGCGATGGATGAGGACGAGGTTCCGCCTCTCACGGATGAGTAAGGTTATGATCCTGATCGGAACGTTTAATGTTTTCTGCTAATGTTTGGTTTGGCCGTGTGTGGCCATTTTATATGTTTTCGGGACTGGCCGTATGTGACTTTGAATCCCCCGCTGCTTTGCGGCTTTTTTAATAAACGGTACGTTATGTTTTGAAAGCGTAAGAGCGTGTGCAGAGGGAAGAATCGAGTTGTCATCTCGTACCTAACTCTTTGCAGATCGTCACACTCATCTTTCAATTTTTATCGAAAGATTTGAAAAAAAAAAATATTTTGCGAAATCGTATGAACGTACGAACATGAGTGAAGAGACATGCTTTATGATCCATCGGTTAGATATCATGCCTTGAGATGTTTGAGACCAGTTTTTGTGTTTAAGGTACGACCTAGGCCTAGTAACAGTTTATAATTTGTGTTTTTTGACCTGGTTTTGTCTCGATTTTGAAGTCTGCGATGATTTCTCGGCTTATACAACTTGCTTTGGTCGGGAACCGAGCATCTCTCCAAAGAAAATTTCGAAGTCATCTGGAAGTGCTGGCAAAAATTTTGGATTTCTTTTATAGTGCGCTATAATTCTTGTGTCGGATCTCGGAGAGCTATCTCTATGGGAGGAGATGGCTTAATCTGTTACGACGTTGGAGTCGTTTGTTGTGATCAGCAAAAAACATAATGGTATATGTAACCGTTTTGAATCTTCGGGAAGAATAGGTGTTAGTGTGTATGATTGTTTGGGCTTCCGAGATGGAGGTTTTGTTGGGGTCAAAATCGGTTACGATGAAATCAATAACTGAAACTTCCCGAAAAATGTTTTTCTTTAAAAAAAGAGATAGTATTTAAAAAAAAAGAGTGGGAGAACCGAAATTAAGTATCGTATGAATTCTGAAAAGGATTCATACAATAATTCCTCGAGAAAGGTTACTCGAGGACTCGGACAAACAGTTCCTGTGCATCGAAACAACGAAATGGGCAGTCCAACTCGCCTCGGGGGCGAGTTGGACCAAACGATCAGTTCAACTCTCCCCTGAGGCGAGTTGGACTGAACGAGCAGTCTAACTCGCCCCGAGGCGAGTTGGACCGAACAGGCAGTCCAACTCGCCCCCGAGGCGTGTTGGTCCGAACAAGCAGTCTAACTCGCCCCCAAGGAGGGTTGGACCAAACGAGCAGTCCAACTCGCCCCCGAGGCGAGGTTGACCGAACGAGCAGTCCAACTCGCCCCCGAGGCGAGTTGGACCAAACAAACAGCCCAACTTGCCAGATCAACGAGTTGGATCAACCAATCCGTCTTCATCCCACCCTCGTAACTTCCTCCTTCGAGATTGGATCAAACTCGCTCTTGTTTCGTCTCGAACAGAGTTACCCTTGGAACTTTACAATTTAAGTACCGCAAGAACACCTTTCCACAGTATATATTTCGAATTCATCGTGTAAAACAGCAACGGTTAACTAAACACCTAAAGCTGCCTCCACTCTATGAGAAATTTGAACTTTCTTCGGAATGGGAAGTTAGGTTTACTTAGCTTTCCCATTTTCATCGGAAATTTACAATGCGAATTTCGGTTCCCACAGTTTGGCGCTAGAGGGAGGGGGTACGGATCAATCTAACTCTTAGCCACCAACACTCGATCAAACATTTCAACCGACGATCTCAACAACCAACAAACTCATAACGGAACGCCGCCAACAACAACGTTGAAATCAGTCCAGCAACAAACGTTACCACTGTTAACGCTAACGCAAACAACGCAGCGTTCAAGGAGGTTAAGAAGATGTTCTCGACTTTCGAAAAGAAGTTAGAAGAACAAGACAAGGTTATGAGCTCTCTCCCTAAGCAGGTTGAAACCCTAACAGCAAGAACCAGGCCCGTTCTTCCACGTGGAACGACCAGAATCCGCGGAAGAAGACTTGATTGCGTGACTCCCTCGGACTGGTCCCGGAACACACAGGGAAAGACGTCTGGACAAAATCCCGACGAAATCACCCCTGCGCCGGAACAGAAAATCTCGGTAGATCTTCCCCCTATAGAGGAAGAAAAAGAAGAAGGTTAAATCGTGCGCGTCAATGTTGATTCCAGCAGTCAGTCCGAACCCACGGACGTGCATCCACGTCGTACAAGGAGACGCACGGCTTCTGACGAATCCCAATTTGGAAATTGTATGACCAAATAAGAAGAAGCCATCTTCTGGGAAAAACAGGAAGAACTAGCTGAGAAACAAACTCGGAACACTTCCGGCAAAGGCCAACAAGCTCCAAAATCCGCTAGCAAAGATTCTGAGATCCCCGATATCCACGATCATCTCATGAAAAAGGTAACAGAGGTTAGAGCGGTGAAATCTCAAATCCATCACGCTACTATCACCGCACCAGAGACCGATCAACTACTCGATGAGGCTCGTAAAATGCCCTTCACAACTCGCATCACCAAAACTCGAATTTTGGATCCCGGAAAGATCAAGGTGACGCCTTACAACGGTACAAACGAACTCAAGGCACACTTGCAGGCTTTTCAGATCACGATGGAATGGGCCAAGTTCAGAGAACGCGAAAGAGACGCCGACGAATTCCGCCTCTTCGTCGAAAACTTCTGGGGAGCAGCGCTTGAGTGGTTCTCTCGCCTGAGGCAAAATTCTGATCAGAAGTTTCCGCCAACTCGCCTCAATGTTTCCCAAGCAGTACTCTATGTTCATAGATCGATAACCTCCGATGTCGACCTCTGGAGCCTTTCCAAGGGAGAAGACGAATCTCTCTGCGACTTCGTAAAACGGTTCAAGACTGTTATGGTGAAAGTCAGCAAAATAGGTGACAAAGTGGCCATAGACGTACTCCAAAAGACGCTCTGGTACAAATCAAAGTTCAGGAACTAGATAACTCTGAAGAAGCCGCTTACAATCTAGGACGTGCTCCACAAAGCCACAGACTACATAGTCATCGAAGAGAAGGCGAAGGTCTTGTAGCAAAAGCATAAAATTTCTAAGACGTCTTCGAGGGATCCGGAGTTGGATCAGAAGTCGAAAAAGAAAAAACCTCGCAATGAGAAGAACGTCCATCGCGAGTAAGAAGAGACCCAAAGAGCATATAACTATGCCAACAACTCCGGATCGGAGCAAGGCCGGACGATGGGTAACACATGGACCCGGAATCCAAATTACGACGAGAAGATCTTATGCGACTTTCATCAAGCCTGCGGCCATTTAACCATCAACTCCAATGATCTTGGTGCCATATTGGCCATGAAACTACTTGTGGGAGAACTTTCCGAAGTTTCCAGCATGAAAGACCTCATCCGCGATTCAGACCGTCCCCCAAAAAATGAAAGGGTCTTCAAACGGAGAACTCTTCCCAGGGGAACCAATCGGGAGAAAAGCGCGGAAGAAGGCAGGACGAGAAGGGTAATGACAAAACCATCGCAGAGTAAATATGATCATTGGGGGATCGTAATACTGTGGTGACACCATCTCTGCTATAAAAGCTTATCAGCGTAAGGCCGATCCGAGCGCAAATTCATCCATGTGGTCTGCATCTTGGGACATCCTAAAAGGTGCAGTAACTTTTAAAGAAGAAGAGGCCGGTGGGATCAACCAGCCTCACTCTGATCCACTCGTCAGTGATCTCGTGTTAATAGATCTCGAGGTCACCAGAGTTCTCATCGATACAGGCAGCACAATCAACGTCATCTTCCACGATACTCTTAGGAGGATGAACGTCGATCTTGGAAAAGTTGTACCTTCAGCGAAAACGTTGGCCGATTTCTCAGGCACGACGTCAATGACCCTCGGATCAATCATATGACCAATCGCGGTAAAAGAATTTACCAAGATCGTTGAATTTGAAGCCATCGACCACCCGGCCATATACGGGCACGCCTTGGCTAAACGCCATGGAGGCAGTCCGGTAGACATATCACCTAGGCGTCAAATTCCCGACTCACAACTGATATGGGCACGGGAAGCACCCTTCTCAGCCTGGTTGGATAGAGGACAAGTATCAAGCTTGCTGGATGGAATGGTGGAGTGAATGGAAAGAGATCTGCGGATGGGATGGAATGAGAGGAGATTCGGCTTGCTTGCTCTTAGAACGGATTGATGGAGGATGGAAGAGTAACAAATGGTCGTGTAACCAACTTGCTATCTCACTGGATGGAGGATGACGTGAAGATGGAGTGTGGATCCAAGCTGCTTGTTCGTATAAACAACTCAACAAGGACAAGGGATGGAGATGGAGTGAATAGATTGAAGAACTCAATCAGATGGATCGAAAGTCGCCACAAACTCTATGGAATGAGCTTGATAAGACTAGGTTGCTCTCAATGCTGCTTCTCACACACACGGAAAGGCTTAGGGTTTTGCTAGGGGGCAAACTGACTCATATATTTCAAATTAGGTTAAAGAATACAAGGCTGCTTATAGGGGCTTATATACTCGCCGATGCAGCTATGCCCTTCTAGGGGTCTTTGAAGCAAATTTAATACAATGACTCAATCTTAGGACCTAATAAAAAGCATAAGCTAAACAATGCCTGGTTTATTCGAAAATGAAATAAATAAAAGACTCAAAACCTGCAAGGAAAATCAAGTAAATAAAATATTGAAATATGCTTACCTTACTTACCTTTCTGGTGGATTTGAATTGTGGTAAGGTAGCCGTTGGGGTTAGGAGAAGAGCAGAAGTGTGAAGTGTTGTCGTTTAGAAAGCTTGCCTCCTCCCCTTGATACTCACCGTTTCACTTAAGTGGGGAGATGGTGAATAAGGAAACCATCTCTTTATGCGGAATGATAGACCATAGGATAGCATTATCTTTTGGACCGTCTTGTATAACATAAGGTTGAGTCTTCATAACCTCTGATCCGGAAATGGAGAGCTTGTCTAGACGGTTTGTGATGTCATCTAAGTTGGGGTTGCTATTAGCCTTGGCAAACAATCCTTCAATGGCTTCACAGAAGCTTGAAATCACCGCCTTGGTTCCTGATCTTGTTCTTGGTGCTTGTCTTAGGGTTGGTATGTTGATATCTGGTTCTATGTCCTCATCATTCTCTCCCTCTTGAGAAGGTTCTGACCTCAGAACAGTTTCATCTGCATGAAAATAAGATAGATCAGACACATTGAATGTGGAAGATACATTGAACTCACCTGGCAGCTCCAGCTGGTATGCATTGTCATTGATCTTCTTCAGGACTTTGAAAGGACCGTCTCCTCTAGGGGATAGCTTAGACTTCCTCTGGTTAGGGAACCTTTCTGATCTCATGTGTAACCAAACCCAATCTCCTGGTTCAAAAGAAACCTCCTTTCTGCCCTTATCAGCTTGCTTCTTGTTCAGCTCATTCTGGTGCTCTAAGTTAGCCTTGACCTTCTCATGAATCTTCTGCATCAACTCGGCCTTAGTCTCTCCTTCTTGACTAATCATCTGGTCCTTGTGGGGAATAGGTAGGAGATCCAGAGGTGTTGTTGGCTTAAACCCATACACAATCTCAAAAGGTGATAGCTTAGTAGCAGAATGTGGAACTCGGTTGTAAGAAAACTCAATGAAAGGTAGACAATCAAGCCAATTCCTCAAGTTCTTACCAACTGTGGCTCTCAGTAGAGTGGAGAGTGTGCGGTTCACAACCTCAGTCTGACCATCAGTCTGTGGATGGCAGGTTGTGGAGAAGAGTAGCTTAGTTCCCAGCTTCCTCCAAAGTGTTCTCCAAAAGTGGCTCAAGAACTTGGTGTCTCGGTCAGAAACAATGGTTCTAGGGATGCCATGAAGCTTCACCACTTCCTTGAAGAATAAGTCAGCAGTTTGGGATGCATCATTGGTTTTGTTGCAAGGAATTAAGTGTGCCATCTTAGAGAACCTGTCTACTACCACAAAGATGGAATCCTTGTTTCTGATCTTTGGCAATCCTAAAACAAAATCCATGGAAATGTCTACCCAAGGTAGGTCAGGGATAGGCAAAGGAATGTATAACCCATGGGGATGTAACCTGGACTTGGCTTTGAGGCAAATGATGCACCTTGCACAGAACCTCTCTACATCTCTTCTCAAGTGTGGCTAGGAGAAATGCTCAGCTACAATGCTGAGGGTCTTATCTCGGCCAAAATGTCCCATGAGGCCTCCTCCATGTGCCTCTCTCAAGATCAGATCACGCATTGATCCTTGTGGAATAAATAGCCTCTTGTCCCTGAAAAGGAACTCGTCTTGCTTAAAGAAGGACCCAAATGCTCCTTGTCTACACTGCTTGTAGATGTCTCCAAAGTCAGGATCCTCTCCATACTGATCCTTGATGTGTTCAAATCCCATAACCTTAGCCTCCATCAGGGATATAAGCGCATGTCTCCTGGATAAGGCATCAGCTACAATGTTCTCCTTTCCCTTCTTGTACTTGATCACATAGGGGAATGATTCTACAAACTCCAACCAACGAGCATGTCTCTTCTTCAAAGTGTTTTGTCCCCTCAAATACTTGAGTGTCTCATGGTCAGTGTTGATCACAAACTCCTTGGATAAGAGGTAGTGCTGCCAAGTCTCTAGTGACCTCACTAAAGCATATAGTTCCTTGTCATAGGTGGGGTAGTTGAGGGTTGCTCCATGTAGTTTCTCACTGAAGAATGCTACTAGTTTTCCTCCTTGAGTTAACACGGCTCCCACACCTGTTCCTGAGGCATCACATTCAATCTCAAAAGTTTTGTCAAAGTTAGGCAAAACCAAAACATGAGCATTAGTTAAGCTAGTTTTAAGTTTTTGAAAAGCTTCTTCCTGTTCAGTTCCCCATTTGAAGGCAACATCTTTCTTGATCACTGATGTCAGTGGGGCGGCTATGGTGCTGAAGTCTTTGACAAACCTCCTATAGAAACTGGCCAAACCATGGAAACTCCTCACATGTCCAATGGTGGTTGGGGTAGGCCAATCTTTCACTGCCTTGATCTTCTCCTCATCTACTTTTAGTCCCTGTGAACTAACAACAAAGCCTAGGAATACTAGTTGATCAGTGCAAAAGGTACACTTCTTAAGGTTAGCATATAGATGTTCTAGGCGTAATGTTTCCAAAACCTTTTCAAGATGTTTAAGATGATCTTCTAAGCTAGTGCTATAGATCAAAATATCATCAAAGTAAAAAACTACAAACTTACAGATGTATGCCCTTAAGACATGGTTCATGAGGCGCATGAAGGTGCTTGGGGCATTGGTGAGACCAAATGGCATGACTAGCCACTCATAGAGTCCCCTTTTGGTTTTAAAGGCAGTCTTCCACTCATCACCTTCCTTCATTCTAACCTGGTGATAACCACTCTTCAGGTCTATCTTGGAGAAGATAGTGGCACCACTGAGCTCATCCAGCATGTCATCAAGTCTTGGTATTGGGTGTCTATACTTGATGGTTATGTTGTTGATGGCACGGCAGTCTACACACATCCTCCAAGTCCCATCTTTCTTTGGCACCAATAGAACAGGAACAACACAAGGGCTTAGACTCTCCCTGATGTATCCCTTATCCATCAAGTCTTGCACCTGCTTCTCTAGTTCTTTGGCTTCCTCCGGGTTCACCCTATAGGCTGGGCGGTTTGGTAATGGAGCTCATGGAATGAGGTCAATCTGGTGTTCTATACCTCTAATAGGTGGTAAACCAGTGGGTATGTCTTCTGGAAATAGATCCTGGAACTTCTCAATGAGTTGAACCACGGATGGGGGAAGTTCTTGTTCCTCATAACCTGTCAACACACCTTCCTTAAAGATCATTAGTAGCACATGTGTTTTGCATTCTAATGATTTTAAAACTTGTTGGGAAGTGATGTATAGGTTAGTCTTACTTGCCTTGTTACCTTTGTCCATCTCTTTTTGCATGTCTAGGACTTGCTGTGGTGTCAAAGGAGCAAGGTTGTGCTTGCGGTTGTTGTGAGTGAAGCTGTAGAAGTTGGTGCGGCCATTGTGGATTGTCTCCTTGTCAAACTGCCAAGGTCTCCCCAGCAGGAGATGTCCAGCTTGCATAGGAACAACATCACAAGTCACCTGATCAGCATATCTGCCTATGCTGAATGGGATCACCACTTGTTCACCAATCTTCAACTCAGTCTCATCATTCAACCACTTGAGCCGGTATGGCTTTGGATGCTTTGTCTTCTTGAGACCTAACTTGTCAACCAAGTACTTGCTAGCAACATTAGTACACGAGCCTCCATCAATGATCAGACTGCATACCTTAGAGTCTATGGTGCATCTAGTGTGGAAAATGTTTTCCCTTTGAATGGTTTCTGGCTCAAACATAGCACTTAGGGCTCTCCTGGTCACAAGTATCTCTCCCTCATCTGGATAGTCAGTGATCTCTTCATCAGTACCAGCCGTTTCTTCTTCAGCCTCTTCTTGAGTCTCATATCCTCCATCTTCCCTGAGGATCATTACTCTCTGGTTAGGACAGTCTCGGGCATAATGTCCTTTCCCTTGACATTTGTAGCAAGTAATGTCACGGTTCCTAGGTGCAGCACCCTTTCCTTGATCATTCTTGTTGCTCTTGGAAACCTCTGGTGCTGGATTCTTCTTGAACCGGCTCTCCACCTCAATGGACTTGCCTTTGTCATTGTTCTTTTGTACTGGTGGTGTCCAAGTACTCTTGCTTCTGCTGGTGGCTATGGTCTTCCTCTTGATGTGTTGCTCGGCTTGAATAGCATAGTGCAACAAGTCATGGAAGTGTTCATAGTTCTGCCTCTCCACCTTTCTTGTGATCCGGTCTTGTAAACCATCTAGGAATTGTGCCATCAAAGTCTCCTCAGAGTCTTGTACCTCCAAACGGTTCCTGAGTACATCAAACTCCTCATAGTACTCTTCTACTGACTTGTTCCCTTGTGTGAGCTTCCTGAACCTCTTTTGCAAGTCTCTGTAGTAGTAACTCGGCACATATCTCTTCCTCAGGGAGGCCCTCATGTCATCCCAAAGAACAATGGGATCACGTCTAAGCCTTCTCCTTTCTGAAGTCTCCCTATCCCACCATGACAAGGCAGTGTCAGTGAGTTGAGCAGCAGCTAGAGAGATCTTCCTTGCCTCCGTGTAGTTATAGTAATCAAAGATGTATTCCATCCTTGTTTCCCAATCAATGTAAGCATCAGGGTTAACCTTTCCAGCAAAGGTTGGTGGCGTGAGCTTCAAGTCTTTGCCTCCCTGCCATGGATGCTCTTCTTCTTGATTATAGTTTCTGCCTCGGTTCCTTCCTCTATCTCTGGAATCTCTCCTAGTTGGAGGGTGTTGCTCTTCTTCTTCCAGACTAGGCATATCACTATCAGTCTCATCTTCTTCTGGTGGGTGTTGTTGTCGCCTTGGTTGGCCTCTTGCCGGATTGTTGTTTGGGTTATTGGCCTGAGCTTGTTGGTTCTGCTCCAGACGAGCCATCCTTTCACTTATGGATTGCATGGTAGCTAGGAGTTGAGCTATGGTCGCAGCATCAGTGGATGAAGTGCTATCTCCCATTGCTTATTCCTACAAGAACTTCCAAGAACAAGTGAAAATATGGGAAATGGAAGTTATGCAAGTAACAATATGCGAGGATATGGTTGATCTAATGCAAATGAATGTGTAATGGACCGAATTTAGGAAATAATAACACGCAAAAATGTATGCAGCAAGTGTTATGTCTCAAGTTCCAATTAAGGAAAGTTCGACCACCAAAATTATGAATGTATATGATATGCTCTTTTTTTTTTTATAAGTGAAAAGTGAAATGCGAAATTAAACTAAGATGGTTTAACAAAATAACCGAGGTAAATAATGAGTTCCTTTAGTGAATATTTCGTGTACTCAAAGAAGGAAACCAAGAATATGCAATATGATCAAAGGGAAACTAAATATGCAAGTAATAACTCTAAACACTTTTTTTTTGATTTTTCTGCAAGCTAATCGAATCAAACAACTATCTAACTCGTCTCCTTTATTTTCTTTTCGGTTTTATAGACTAAGAACTTAATAAACTAACAGTGGGAGAAATCAAAATAGCAAGCAAAACACTAACTTTTTATGGTTTTTCTTAACAGAATGAAATGATCTAATAGAAAAAGAAAGAGTTAACCTGAATGGAAGCCTTTCGGCTCTGATACCAAAATGATATGGGCACGGGAAGCACCCTTCTCAGCCTGGTTGGATAGAGGACAAGTATCAAGCTTGCTGGATGGAATGGTGGAGTGAATGGAAAGAGATCTGCGGATGGGATGGAATGAGAGGAGATTCGGCTTGCTTGCTCTTAGAACGGATTGATGGAGGATGGAAGAGTAACAAATGGTCGTGTAACCAACTTGCTATCTCACTGGATGGAGGATGACGTGAAGATGGAGTGTGGATCCAAGCTGCTTGTTCGTATAAACAACTCAACAAGGACAAGGGATGGAGATGGAGTGAATAGATTGAAGAACTCAATCAGATGGATCGAAAGTCGCCACAAACTCTATGGAATGAGCTTGATAAGACTAGGTTGCTCTCAATGCTGCTTCTCACACACACGGAAAGGCTTAGGGTTTTGCTAGGGGGCAAACTGACTCATATATTTCAAAGTAGGTTAAAGAATACAAGGCTGCTTATAGGGGCTTATATACTCGCCGATGCAGCTATGCCCTTCTAGGGGTCTTTGAAGCAAATTTAATACAATGACTCAATCTTAGGACCTAATAAAAAGCATAAGCTAAACAATGCCTGGTTTATTCGAAAATGAAATAAATAAAAGACTCAAAACCTGCAAGGAAAATCAAGTAAATAAAATATTGAAATATGCTTACCTTACTTACCTTTCTGGTGGATTTGAATTGTGGTAAGGTAGCCGTTGGGGTTAGGAGAAGAGCAGAAGTGTGAAGTGTTGTCGTTTAGAAAGCTTGCCTCCTCCCCTTGATACTCACCGTTTCACTTAAGTGGGGAGATGGTGAATAAGGAAACCATCTCTTTATGCGGAATGATAGACCATAGGATAGCATTATCTTTTGGACCGTCTTGTATAACATAAGGTTGAGTCTTCATAACCTCTGATCCGGAAATGGAGAGCTTGTCTAGACGGTTTGTGATGTCATCTAAGTTGGGGTTGCTATTAGCCTTGGCAAACAATCCTTCAATGGCTTCACAGAAGCTTGCAATCACCCCCTTGGTTCCTGATCTTGTTCTTGGTGCTTGTCTTAGGGTTGGGATGTTGATATCTGGTTCTATGTCCTCATCAACAACGGAATGGCTGCAATCTGGGGATGCCAGAAACAGTCAAGACATTTCCTTCTGGCTGAACATAAGATAAGGCTAATAACGACTACCGCAATGGTGAAGCACAAACGGGAGAAGCTAACTCAGGCACCAACTGAAAACGCTTCAGAGGAAGATGATCCATAATCGTCAACCTAAGCAACGGCCGAAGAACAACAAGTTTCAGAGCCCAACGCTTCTACCCAACCGGAGGAGTTAGACCTGGCAGAAGACATCGATCCTGCAACTAACACGATCGACACAAACACAGCATCTGAGTAAACACCCTTGAAAAAAACAGAACTATGTGATGGCTTGATCCCCGAAAGGGGTACGTAGGTAGCTCGTCGAAGGACGAGTTTAGCTATCCCCCTTTCCAAAAAGAGTGGGGGAGTGGATACATATATAAATACTCGTATATTCCCGAATTCTAAAATATTTGCCTTGTACTCAATATTTTTGAAAGTTTTTCGGCAATAAAGACTTCATTGAAATCTCGCAAAAGTTCTCTTATCTCAAAGAAAACATCTAGTAATACTTTCGGAAAAGCATCCAGATACGAGCAAAACGATTATCGTGCAAACCCGGAAACAGAACCTCTCAAAAATTGCCCTACCTCAAAACGCATCACCTCCAGACTACACTCTTCTAAAAAAATTTAAAAAAAAAACTTCACCACATTGACTAAAGCACCGTCGGGATCAGCAGATCCCGCCGACCACAAAAATCCCTTCATGAGCATATCTCGGTCATGCCGTCAACTTCAACCCACGATCCCAGATAATCCAAACATCATTAAACACAAAGTATGTTTTTGAAAAAATAAGCGAGACGTCACATAGATTTTTGAAAGGATGCTCCAAGTCCGTCCGCGACTATAAATTGCAAACGCTCGACGATTGGCCCAGCCGAGCACATTAGCCGTCCTAAACAAATGCATTTAGTTTGGTCCTAAGGGATTGTTCCTCATACATCTGAATAGGATAATAGCGCGCTATAAAAGAAATTCAAAATTTTGGTCAGCACTTCCGGACGACTTAAAAATTGTCTCCGGAGAGATGCTCGACTCCGACCAGAAAAGTCATATAAGCCAAGAACGAAAGCCGATTAGTCGTCTCAAACCTCAAACCAAAAGTAAACCTAGGTCTTACCCTAATCCCAGCACACTGGTCTCTTGGGTCTCAAGGCATGATATTGAAAAGATGCGAGATCCTGAAAGCATGTCTCTTCGTCCATATCTAGTTGCTCTGGAAGATTTGAAAACTTCTCAAAACTCTCGAACGAGCAACGAATAGAACAATCCGCAAAAAGAGTTAGGAGCGAGATAACAATTTGTATTCTTCCCTCTACACTTAACAAAAAACAAATGTACTTAAACTACTTTTCAAGTAAAAAGCCTAAGTTTATTCATACAAAAGCCGCAAAGCGGGATGCATTCAAAAGCCACATATGGCCAGTCCCGACTACATAAAACACGGCCACACTTGGAAAGAGTATACAAATAACAGAAACATATTACAAGGCATGGGAACACTTTCCCAATAAGTCACAGGAAACCTTAAGACCAAAGTACCCAGACATCAACCTCCCGATCGAGTAGTCGTTAACATCCAGGTGAGTCGTCGGTAGGGTCGCTTCACCCGTCTCATCAGGAGCTCCCGTCTTGGCTTCCACCGTGTCAGGAAAAACGGGAATTGAATCTCATTGCTCCCAAATCCTCTCCTCGATCTGAGGAATCGCAAAGTACATGTTGGCCTTGTTCATACGCCTATTCTGCCTCGCATACTCGACATCGAACGAATAATGAGAGACTTGTGTAAGATGCACTCCTTCCATGGTACCGCGAAACTCGCGATAATCCCCAAGAGCCTGATAACTCCCTAAAGCTTCTCAAACTCGCATGAGAACCTATCACAAAGGTTCGTCATAATTTCAGCAACTTCTCTCTTTCCTTGCCTATAGGCTCGATGGACCTTTGACTCTCCCTCACTACGAGAATTCGCCAGCTCGCATTTCAGACGGGAGATCTCCTTATCGTCTGTCTTGGCCCTGATTTGAGCCATGTGAACCTCCTGGTTTCTCGCATCAAGGGCTCGGTTCATCATAAGGAGGCCCTGCGAAAACTCTCGAAGTCAAGAAAAGTTTGGCCATAAAAAATGCTTAAGGACAAGAACTTACCTCATTGACCATCCTCGACGCTTTGCTAAACTCCGACACATCGCTGGACTCGCCCTCGGTGAGGGAAAGTCGAAGTCAAGAAACTCGTCAAGATATATCTGGTGGCCACGACTTTCACCTGCTTGACTATTGAGATAATCTCTGAGTATGTTGTCAGTGGGAGAGCCTTGCCAGTCGACCATGTCATCATCGACAATAACGCATTTGTCTTTGCAGAGACTCGACCTTTCCCTCTTTGTTGGAGCCTCATACGTGAAGAACCCTTCCATGCTTCAATCTTCCCCTTCTTCGACCAGTAGACCCAGCTGAAACCGAGAACGATGAAGAGCAACAGTGCGATGAACCCGTTTTTGAGTGAACATGGCCCATAAAATGGACCGCCACGGAGTATGTCTATTGACGGTGTCCAAGCCATCCGAATTCGGGGGAAGAGGGTTAATCATTGCAAAACAAAGGACAAATGCATAAGATCGAATATCATCAAAACCGAAATTGGCGTATATCCACTCGAGAGTACCTTTCCGGCCCCATCTAGTCCTAAATATGGGAATGCAATTCTCTTCCACGGATTCACTGTCGACACGGAAAAAGAAGAAATGCTTCTTCCAAGAGTGGTAGTTCGACACGAATCATGTTATGATCCCCATGTTTCGCTGAGGACTCAGTTGTACTATGGCCGAATTACCCCAAGGCATCAGCAGGCCTTCAAGATGGTCGACGTCAATGGTCATACCCCGTTCGTAACTCAACACCAAAATCCCAACAAGATGCTGCAAATCGCATGGGTTGACCTAACCAATCGACAACTCAAAACAATTGAAGAGCCTCGGGAACGATTTGGACTGCTCGATCAGTCCAACTTGCCTCAGGGGCGATCTGGACCAAACGAGTTGTTCAAGTCGCCCCCAAGGCTAGTTGGACTGAACGAGCAGTCCAAATCGTTCCTGAGACGAGTTGAACCAAACGAACAGCCCAACTCGCCCGATCAGCGTGTTGGATCAACCAGTATGTCTTCATCCCACCCTCGTAACTTCCTCCTTCAAGATTGGATCAAACTCGCTCTTGTTTCGTCTCGGTCGGAGTTACCGTTGGAACTTTACAATTTAAGAACCGCAAAAACTCGTTTCCTCATATAAAGTTTGAATTGATCGTGTAAAAAGGCAACGGTTAACTAAACACCTAAAGCTTCCTCCATTTTGCGAGAAATACGAATTTTCTTCAAAATTGACGTCGTTTCGGAAGCGCTCTTTCGATAAATCGTAAAAACGCTTAAGTCAAAAAACGGCACGAGAAGGTCTAAAACATGGCTAAAATCTCACTCGCAGTTTTACACGAAATCAAGTCCAATCATTATGACGGTCTATCTTTTATTTTGCAGGAAAAGATAAATGTTAAGTTCGAAAGATAAATGTGAAGTTTCCAAAGAAAACCACGAAGATCGAAGAAAAATTGAATATTCCCGTGAAGCGAACTCGACTGAGAGAAGAAAGAGAAAGAGAAAACCGCCTCTATGAGTAGTATAAAGGGCGTCGAAGACGAAGATGCGGTGACACAATATTTTCTACTAAGAGCAGAGCATAGAACTTGGGCAAATTAGGCATATTTCCGTTTTTGTGGTTCCGAGCTGCGAAAAAACTAGGTTAATCAAGTCTCACAAGGTTAGAACTAGGAACTCGCCCACGGCTCTTATCGTCGAGGCTTCACCTATTGTAACGCTCGTTCACTCAATAAGGAATAAGATCTTCTTTGCTCCCTTTTCGTTTTTTACCAATTTATTATTTCCTTTGTTCTCATTTTTTATTGCTTGGAGTGTGATTTAGAAGATATCTGGGACCTATGGGAAAGTTGGGTTTACTTAGATTTCCTATTTTCATCGGAAATCGACATTGCCAATTTTGGTTGCCACAGGTTTCATCTAAGAAGGTATTTTGTTGAATAAATGATTTTTCAGGCTTTTGCGACATCTCGTGTTGCTGAATGGATGCATGGATGCATGGGCCGAATTGTTTAAAGAGTATTTGCCACAAGATAACGTGTCAGCTGAATCTTATTATAAGATTCAGAAATTTGTTTATAGTCTTGGGTTTCCTTTTGAGATGATAGATGTTTGCATCGAACACTTTATGATCTACTGGAGGGACAATGAAAAGTTAGAAGATAGTCAATTATGCTTGAAGCCACGATTCAAACCGCAAGGACGTGGGAGGAATAGGGTACCGTACCAAAGGATATGGTACCTACCAATTAAAGACAGGTTGAAAAGATTACATCAATCTGAGAGGACTGCATGAGCGAAGAGATGGCATGTCGAACATGTCCTGAGGGATGGCGATATCGCGCATCCGTCATATCCAAGAGCGTGGAAACATTTCAACATGGCACACCTAGACTACCCAAGAAATATTCGGAATGTCTATATTGGGTTATGCACATATGCACTTAGTCCATTTGGAATATCTGAGAGACAATATTCTTTGTGGCCAATCATTGCTACGCCTTACAACCTGCCACCGAAGATGTGCATGGAACAAGAATTTCTATGTTGACCATATTAGTCCATGGTCTGAAGCATCCAAAACGGGCGTTAAATGTTTTTCTTCCATTGATACAAGAGTTGAAGACGTATGATTCTTCCTTGAAAAAATAAATTTACGATGCGAGTAGTTCTGCTATGGACTATAAGTGACTTTCATGCTTACGGGATGCTGTCTGGTTGGACAACACATGGAAGGTTATCTTGTCCATATTGTCTTGGAATGAAATGATGCTTTTCAACTGGAGAATGGTAGGCAGACATGTTAGTTTGATTGTCATCGTCAATTTCTTCCCCTAACTCATTTTTACCGAAGAAACAAGACATTGTTCAAGTACAAAAGAGTAGTCTGAGACGCTCCTCCTCCACATTTAACTGGAGAACATATCGAACAGCAAATTGATCACTATGGAGGTTTGGAAACTGTTCCTCATGAAGAAGATTGGCATATTCCTACAAATATGCATGAGGGTATGGGGTCGCTCACAATTGGCACAACATGAGTATTTTTGGGAGCTGCCTTACTGGAAGGATCTTGTTTTGCGACACAACCTCAATGTGATGCATATAGAGAAGAATTTTTTAGACAACATCATGAATACAATGCTAAATGTTCAAGGTAAGACAAAAGACAGCAAAAAGTCAAGATTGGGCTTACCTGATATGGTCCTAATTTTTGAGCCGCCATTACTAGTGCAAGTGCTAATTTTTCCATTAGTGGGTATCGCATTTCGGCGTCTAACAAAGTTTTACTTACGTAAAAATTTGGTTTTTGCTCGCCGCTTTCTTCTCTGATGAGGACGCCACTTACATTTGTCGCTGATACCACTCAAAGTGTCATAAAAGGGGATACAGTTATTAGTCGACCGGGAGATAAAACAGTTGAGTGATGCGACTCTTCCGGTTAATCTTTGCACTTCTCGTTTTATTCTCGGGGATGGAACTTTGATCAATCCGTTGGTTTGTTTCAGATTCACTTCGATCCCTCGATATGTCACGAGATATCCGAGGAATTCCCCGGATGCAACAGCAAATCTGCATTTTGCTGGGTTCAGCTTCATGTTATGCAGGTTCAGCCTCTTGAAGCATTCCTGCAAATGGATGGTGTGGTCTTTTTATTTAAGAGAATTAACGAGCATATTGTTGATGTAAACCTCCATAGCTTTTCCGAGTTGTTCGGAAAACATACAGTTGATGAGTAGCTGATAAGTTGCTCATGCGTTATTCAGACCGAACGGCATTACCTTATAGCATTATGTGCCGCGATCTGTGATTTACGCAGTTTTCTTGCGATTGTCGGGATTCATCATGATCCGGTTATAACCGAAAGGCATCCATTAAGGACAGGAGCTTATTTCCGGACGTTGCTTCTACTAAACGATCGATGTGTGGCAGCGGGAATCTTAGGGAAAGCTATATTGAGGTCAGTGAAATCGACGCACACTCGCCACTTTCCGATTTTCTTTTTGACGACGATGGGGTTAGCGACCCAGTCTGGGTATCTGACTTCTGTTATTGAGCCCACCTTGTGGAGTATCTCAACTTCCTCGTTGACCGGAATGGCACGTTTGGGTCCCAACTTCTGTCTTCTCTGTTTGACAGGTTTGAAAGTTGGATCGACGTTGAGTTCATGACATGCTATGTTGTTGTCAATTCCCGGCATTTCCTCTGCAGCCCAAGATAATGTCTGAAGGTTCTTTCTCAAGTAGGAAATGATCTCTGTTTAAGAGGCTCACAAAGGTTAGCGCTGATTTCGACGCAGCGCTCTGGGAATGCTTCGTCGAGGCACACCGAGACAACAAGCTCACAAGTCGGTTCGCGTTTTCCTTCTAAAGCTTCAACCTTTCGTAATTCCCATAATATTTCTGTTTCATCTTGTCCTAGGGTGTCGTCGACGAAAGACGATTTCTTTTTCTTGCTGGGCGGAGTTTCCGTTAACAAATTTTTTTTCGTTTTAACTCCGCAGCGAAACAGACTTGTGATATTTTCCGATCTCCCCATATTGTCTCGATTCCGTGAGGATTTAGAAACTTAAGACACAGGTGGTAAGTTGATGGAACTGCTTGCAACGAGTTCATCCATGGACTTCCCACGATCTCGTTGTACGATATGGGTCGATTGATGACAAGAAATTCCATGATTTTTATTATGCTTCCGGCCTTAACCGCGAGTTTAATTTTCCGAGAATCATAGTAACTTCCTCTAAGAGTCCTACTAGCGGGCTTGGGTTCCACGATTTCGGATAAATATATTTCCATTCTCTCGAGGGGGCATTTGAAGATGATACCAGCCGATCTTCAAGTGTCGACTAATATCCTTTCGACATCAATATTTTGGATCTCCAACTCGGCGAGAAAGAGATTGTTGTGAGGTTTGGCCTGATCGGTCGTTGTTTGTTCCTTGAAGGAGATGATGTCGCTGCCCGTTAGTTTAGGCATGTTGTTTCTTAATGGTTTGGTGATCTTTGAGTTAGAGAATCCAACCCCCCCCCCCTCCTTCTAGCGCCAAATTGTGGGAACCAAAATTCGCACTGTTGATTTTCGTAAAATAAGGAAAGTCATAAAACCCTAATTTTCCCAGAGGACCCAAATTATATGCGTAAACACAAGAATATGAAAAAGAAAAAGATAACAGAATATTGATAGTAAGTTGCACGGATGCATTTTATTGATTAACAAGGACAGAGCTACAAGATTTCACCGAAAGCAGGAAGAATATAGAATTGCTAACAAAAAGAATTGGAGAACATAAGCGGAAAAAATGTTCTTAGTATAACCTTGCTAGTGTAGCCACCTAAGCTAAGAGAATTCTCTAAGTCTCAATCATCGGATCCTGGTGCTTCTTGCTTTTTTTCTCTTATATATCCCTTCTAGGTCGGTCGTCCTTTCCTTTTCTGCCCCTAGGTCAAGTTTATCGCTTTGCGGAAATATTCCATTTTTCCTTGTTCTTCATGTTTATCCTTTGAAACTTGACATTTATCTTTTCCTTCGAATAATAGATAGACCATCATAGTGAACTTCGACTCAATTTCTTCCAAAATCGTAAGTGGGCTTTTAGCCGCGTTTGAGACGTTGTTCGGGCCATTTTTCGACTTAAACGTTTGTACGATTTCTTTCGAAAGAACCCCTTTATACAACACCGGTTCTATAAAATAGTTCAAATTAGTCATATGGTTGAGTCAACTTCATTTTTATGTAACCATTGCCGTTTTATACAATCAATTTGAATTTATACGAGAAAACAAGTCTTTGTTGTTTTATCGTAAAGTTTCAACGGTAATTCCAATCAAGACGAAACAAGGGACAGTCCAATCAAGGGATGAAGGAGAACTAAGGCTTGGTTAAGGAGGACTGATCCAGGTCACCTTCGGCGAGTTGGACAAGGATGATCCAACTCGTCATCAGGCGAGTTGGATTGATTGATCCAACTCGCTTGATGGTGAATTGGATTGATTGGTCCAACTTAAGATTGTCTGTGTTTCGGATGCTGTCGTATTTCTGGAGTTTTCTACTTAGGACCTTTCAGTAACTTTTTTCGAGAAAGTTTTCCCTAACAGATGCAATCCTAGACGTGGATTCTGAGAACCCAACAATGAGGAGTCATAATGGGTGATCAGGAAGAGCCAAGGGCGATTAGGAGATGCCAAGGGCAATCAGAAGATGGCAAGGGCTATATGGACTGCTCGATGGGCGATGAGGCTTTGGAGAGAGGTCCTGGGTGATGAGGCAGAAGATAAAGGACCATGAGACCATCAAAAGAGGGTGATGGGCGATGTTCACTTCTCCGCTCTTGCTCCATCTCTCTCCTCCTCCAAGAGTCTTTTCATAAGATCTTGTTTAATTTTCCTAAAGTTCTAGAATTATTATTTGAATTTTATTTACGAGTGTCTTTTCTTAAATGTCTTCGACTTTTTTCTTTGAAAAGTTCTTTGTAAGATATTTTCATGTTCTTATTATACGAAATTAGTATCATTAAAGACTTGCGTGTTTAGTTTTATGAATGATGTTTCATAAATATTGTAGAGTTCTATTTCTCGAAATTTGTTCCGTAAAATGTTGCCGGGTTTTATTTTTTGAAAGTAGTTTCATAAAATGTTGTTGAGTATAATTTTAAGAAAGTTCTTTCATAAAATTTTTATCAAGCTTAATTTTACGAATGTTATTCCTTAAGATATTTTTGAATTTAATTTTATGAATGTTATTCCGTAAGATTTTTGAGTTTAATTTATGAAAGTTATTTCGTTAAAAGATGTCAAGACTAATTTTACAAAAGTTGTTTTGTAAATTGTTGTCGAGCTTAATTTTAAAGAAGTTATTCCATAAAATGTTTTTGAGTTTATTTTGCGAAAGTTATTCTGTAAAATGTTTCCGAGTTTGTATGTACGAAAGTTGTTTTAGAAAATCACTTTTTTGGGCTATTTTGTGAATTTTGTTTCCTAGTTTTATATCGGAAACTCAAGCTACGGTGGGCTTTATTCTCGTGATCAAACTTAATCAAAAATTTTCTTCCTTTCGTAGGATTGACATGAGCGATTTTTGAGTACTTTTTCTGAAGTAAGCTTAGTAGATAGATATCAAGAATTGGTAGAGAATGTTGCTACAAAAGCGACCCTTGATTTTTTCTAAAATCTTATGTTTCAAATGACATTTTAGCACTGAAGGATACGATCTCCCATTTTTCTTTGTTTAGTCTTCGTCAGCGGCTTTAGATTTTGAGTGATTCCGTGGAAATAAAATTCATTTTTCCGAATGTCTTTCAGAAAATTAATAGCAGTGAGAGATGCGTACCCAATATGACGTGCTTCCTTTTACTCAAGTAATCCATGGTTTTCTCTAGGATTTGGGGGGAGAAAATTTTGTTTTTCCGAAGACTTTTACGGAAAAAAAAATTCTGGTTGATTTACTTCTCGAGTCGAGATCACTCTAGCGTGGGAACCAAAATTCGCATTGTCGATTTTGTAACTGAAGAAAGCGTTGCTTCCTTTGAGTTCCAGATTCTATGTATAACATAAACATGAAAAAACAAACAAGACAAAAAGAGATCTTAGAACTCTCTGCACTTGGAAACCCTAGGCGTTATTCTTAACATGCTTTGTTTTCTATTTGCTTGCAATCGATTACTATAAAAACTCGCAAAAGCAGATCGATATCTTGTACAAACTTTGTAAATTAAAATACCTTCGGCTTGATCCTCGAAAGGGGTATGTAGGCAGACTTTCATAAGTTTCAGTCTAAAATCAAGTGCAGAGAGTTCTAAGAGCCTAAAAATCTCCTCTTTGCTTCTCTACCCCAGATGCGCTTATATACCTCCAGAATTGGCCTTCTTTCCTTCTCTGTTGTTATTCATTTTTATTCTCTCTGAAGATCTTTCCTTATCTGCTCGAGATTTGAGTTTATTCTTTGAAATCTTCCATTTAGCCTCTTTTTCCTTATTCTTTCCAAGCCAAGTAAACCGACATCATTTTCTGGGCTGGTTTTCATTTAAATTCACAATTGGCATTCATCGTGTTTTAGGTGGTTTTGGACCGTTTTATGACTTACGCGTTTTTACAACTTTTTCGAAGAAAACGTTGATGTCTGATGTACGATTTATATGTCGTTGGTCTTACGAAATAACAAAATCAATCCATTTAGTTGAAAATATGATTATGTTAATTTAACCATCCTTGACTTAACGTTTGACTTAAACTTTTATGAAAACATCATCTTGCTTATGTTTTTCATAAAATCTCAACGGAAACTCCTATTGCGACAAAACAAGAGGAATTATGAACGACATTCAAAGGAGAACATGATGGGTGTTCATCGCCAATGAGGATAGCTTGTAGGGAAATGAGACACTCCAAAGAGCATGGAGGGCGACGAGAAGAGCCTAAGGGACCACGAAGAAGAGTGAGGAGCTTGGAGGGCACTGAGAGAGCATGAGGGGCGATGAGACACTCCAAACGGCAATGAAAAGGCTTCAAGGGCGATGAATAAGCTTGACAGGCGATGCCAAAGCTTTGTGGGCGATGACGAGGTCTCAATGGCGAACACAAATCTTTAAGGGAGATTATGAAGCTTCATGGACAATGAGAAGCTCTGAAGGACGATGACGAAGGTTGACGTGCGATGACGAAGCTTCGTGGGAGATGACCAGGCTTGAAGGGCGATGAGGAGACCTCTGAGGGGCTTGGAGGGCGATGAGGCACAGAGCGAAGAGAGGGAAGTGGGTCCCATGAGTGGTTAAGCCTTACTCTTGCTCTCATCTTCTCAAGTGATCGCTGCTTCGTACACTTTTGTTGCGAACTCACCTTGTGTTTCAGGTCTCCTTTGTCCTGAGGACCGGGTATTTTGCAAAATTATTCATATAACAGGCTCCTGAGGATTTTTGACTTCCCATAACTGATTTTGAATTTGAATTAATTTATTATTAAACACTTACTTTATTGATTTCGAATTAAAATACAAAGATTGATACAAGATTACAAAAGTAGGATAACTTGTTCAACATAACTCCTATGAGACTGATTCAATTTAGTGGTGATTCACCACGTATTTATGTTTCCAAATCAAGCTACTTAAATCCTCGTTCATCATAGTTTGATTAGAATTGTGATGAAATTTTCATGTGTCCAAATACGGTAAGCTGGAATCACCTAACTAAATACAAATGCAAAAAAAAACAAATTTTTAATTAGTTGAATACAAAGCTTGAAACGCCTGACTTCACTTAGAAGCAATCTAAATAATTGAGAAAATCAGAGAACTTATTAGGTATTTGGAAAACAGGTAAGCGTGGAACCGATGACACTCTTTGGTGTCTTTTTGCGACCATCACTTGTCCAGATGGTTGATCTCGGTTAATTCTGATACGACTTCCCAGATTTTCTTCCCCTACTCCTTTCGGGATTGTGTCCTTAATCAATCTAATAATTACAATGTTTGGAATAGCTTCTGTCTCCTTTGGATCCACCATGAAGCCTTCGAAGCTCATCATTCCCTTCATAATTTTTTGCTTTGTCTCTTGAGGTCGGAGCAAGCTTTCCGGGGAAAGGCTTTTTCTCTTCCTTCATTTTTATATATCTAAAATCCTGGTGGAGGGCATATTTGAGGGTAACAGGTCAGTCGAGGAGACAGTCATCGAAGAGGTGTGACTCATACCTCGTGGCATTCCTAAGAGCCGATATCTCTGCTTCATCAATTACGACAATATTAGATATTATAGATTTAAACTTACCGACAAATGAATGGAGCAATTCCTCCCTTTTATATGAAAGTGTTCACAGGTCTGCCTCGGATGCTCCTTTTTCTAAGAATATTGAGTAGTGTTTCATAAACACCTTTTAAATTTGATTGAAGTTGTCAATGGTATCTGCTTCCAAATGAGAAAACTCGTTGAGAGCCGCTCCTGGTAGAAATTCTACAAAGAGATGAAAATACTCGGCATCCCTCTCCATCATCAAAACAAGTTCGTCCCATTGCTATACAAAAATCTGTCAAATGAGTTTGGGGGTCCATCTTTCCTTCATATGGTGAGATCTTCATTTTGATTTTTGGGATGGGAATGTTGACGATGCGATCTATAAATGGTATCTTTTGGGTTTCCTCGACATTTTTATCGACTTCAGGGGTCCAACTGCTAGCTTGATGGATTTTAGATTGCATTGATCTGAGGTCCGATGTGATTAGGATAACGTTTGTTTCAGAAAACCGATATCATTGTATGGGCCCAACATAGCATCTTAGGGTCAAATTCCTGATGTCCGCAGTCCGATTTATTTTCTTGGGAGATGGCAAGTCGTACCAAGGTTGGTCCTTTTAGGCTCCTCAACGACGGGGTCACCAGCGATTTGAATCGCACTTGCTTCTCCATCTGAAATTGAGAGAGTTCTTATAGACGATGTAAAGCTTGTTGTCCCACGAGTGCTTGTTGTCCTACGCTTTGCAGCAACAAAGTGAAAACATCTCATAATTATGGTGGTACCTCGATTATTGTCCCACTTAATTCGAATGGTGCGGGCAGTGAATTTATTACCGGGGTTCCATTGCAGAGGGCTGTTGGCATACGATCTTTTCCGCGAGATCCAGGGGATCTACTGCTTCTGCTAAACCATATGTGTTGTTTCCAGCCATGTGTATGTTTGTTCCTAGCTCAGATCATAGTTATTGAATTGTTGTGAATCAGCTCATCCCCCTCTTTTCTAACACCAAATTATGGATATCGAATCAACTTAAAACTTAGTATTATGGTTCTAATCTTACGCATTGAGCAAAAAACAACTAAATCAACTCTTTTTCTAAGATTCAAAATATTGTGAAGATAGTTATTAAGTATAACTGATGATACAAAGTAGACTGAGAAAGCGAATGTGTTTGTATGCAAGAAAGTATAAGTTATTTTCCTATAGAGATAAAAGAAGAGCCAAATACTTTTTCATGTTCTCCATTCTCCTCTTTTTATGGTTATTTCTTTGCAACTCATAACAGCAATTTGATCTCCGGCATCATTGTGATTATCAATGTCTCATTTATTTACTATAATCTCCTTGACGCTCCAAGGTGATCCATCAATGCGACTTTAACTTCTTTGAGCTTATGATGGACCTTTGTACTTTTATGGTTTCTCAGTATCCTATTGGCCTTAAGATTCTTGGGCATGGTCATTAAAACAGGTTAGGAGAGGCGTAGGGGTTGGAACTCCTATGGTTTTATCTATTCGATCTTTGATTTGTTTTATTGCTATCTTGTATGAGTGGTCTACTAGTTTAACTTAGGAATTTTCTAGGGTTTTGATGAACTTTTGAAATATAGAACAGCTAGGGTAATCTTATTGCATTCTTCACAGGATTGTTCTTATTGCATGTTACTAGAGTAATTAATTAGAAACTTGATTTAGGATAGTTGCCAAGCGCGAGAGAGGGTTCAACACCTGAATTGAATCCTGCTGAACTAAGTTGATAGTCACAATGAGAGTTGGCCTAGGAAACTTAATGAAAATGATCAATTGGTGACAGTTTGTCCAGCGGGATGGGTTTTAAAGGGTGAGGTATAGGATTCGAGTAACGCCAAGTGCACCAATATACATGTATGGCCGTGAGGGATTCACATGTGAGGGGTTAGGGTCGGTGCCCTGTAGGGCCAATCAGGGCTCCACGGGGCAGGTAGCTCTCACGAGACGGGTTGTTACAATAAAATTTGACTTTTATGTAACGGCTTACCCCATCGAACCGGAGGATCAGTCGGCCCTGCAGTGCACCGACCCTAACCCCTCCCCTATGATACAACCCGCACGAATTCACCCATAGGCCTCGACTCACAGGTGGTTTATTGATGCACTTGGCGCTACTCGAACCCAATACCTTACCCTTTAACAACTCTCTCACATAGAATCTGTCACCAGTTGAGTTGTTGTCACATCCTGGTTCCCCTAAACCGAGATGATTTTGTTTTCTAATTAATTAACTTGATTTGGCCTAAAGCCCATCAATCCCTTTCTATTTTATTTCTGGCCCGCGTAGGAAACCCTAGGGTTCCCTCTTATTTTCCTATAAAAAGGAGGCTTTCCCTTCTCTTTTCTCCCATTTAGAAGCCAAAGCGAAGCTTTGCAGAGTTCGAGAGAGATTTGAAAACCCTAGCCGTCAAGGTTTCTCTTTTTTATTCTGTCTCGTTCTCTTTTCGCTGACTTCTCTCACCTCTTTTTCGTCGACGCCTCTCTCTCCTTTATGTTGGGTGTTTTCTGCAGAACGGAGCCAAGCCATCAGATATCCCTAACAAGTCGATTCGAATCTGTTTCTACATCTCTTCTTGTCTTCTTTCTAGATCTGGCCACCATTGATGGTAAGTGAACTCTTGTTGTCCTTTATCTTCTTCTCCTTCTTGTTCATTCTCATAGATCTCTCATCCAAGATCTTTGGTGGTAGCACCTACCCGTTTCTTTGTAGATCTGGTTCATAGAAAGGTGTAAGCTTCAAATCTGCTTCTTCTCTCTTTCCCATCCGCATATCTAAGGCAATGTGAGGGTTGATGTGATATCTTCCTTCCTTTTTTCATTATCGCTTCATAGTAGAATTATCTATCTAAATCCTTCATACCTACGTGTTATCTATAAGCATACGCGTAGTTGTTTGATAAATGAACTATATCTTATATATATATCTATATATATTGTATTGTAATGTGTGAAAGACATAGATCTATTGCTAGGTTGTTAAAACATGGCTGAATGATGTTTGAAGATTGTATGTGATGATTGTATTGATTGGGGTTACGTTATATGTGGGTAATGTATATATGGGAGGTGTATATGAGTTAGAGAAAGGCATAAGGCCTATGTGTGCTGGTGCAACATGGTGGAATTATGTAAGTCTCGGGCGTTGCATCGTTTCTTGTTGGATCATGTGGCAATCGCGTGAGTTGGCATGATTCATCCTCGGAGCGGGCATGCGGCGTGCCTGTGTGTGAAGGAAGTATGTAGTAGCGTGATGTTTTGCAGACAACATGAAAAGTATGAACATGGTAGCGGATCACGCGAGAACTGAAGTCGGCAACGTGATTGCGTGAAGGCGTGGAACTCGCATAGTCAATTTGATGTCGTGGAGACAACATATGTGGTGAATTCTCCCGCGACAACATGAGGAACACGGGGACCGAACGAGGTGGTGTGGTCTCATGTTGGCACCGTCGGGTTTTATCCTCATTTCTTGTTAATTGCTCTTGCTTTACTGGATGTTCTAGGTAGAGCTTTTGTTATGTTGTGTGCTGAATGTCAGGTGATAATTTCGAGGATCATGGAGCTTCCCTCACTCAGATTTTGTCGAAATGCTCACCCCTCCTCCCTCTTTTCCATTTCAGGTTCATAGTTGTGGGTTTTTGTCAAAGACGTCATGGGATCTTAAAGACACATTGTTTCGGCCTTGTGGCTGGAGACAAGTGTCATGATATCGCCGACTATTTCATCTATGTTGGCCATTGAAACTTTTGCCAAAGTGCAATTCTTTAAATTTGATAAAGACTTGTTGGGCATTGATCAGGAGGAGCGTTGTTTGAAACCCAAGGTGGTCTAATGCGACACTAAGCGAAACCCTCGACAGATTCCACTTGTGCGTCTTATAGACCATGTTTCACTAAAATACGCATAACTTTTGATCTAATCGATGGATTGACCTTGAACCAGAGGCATTGAAAAGATAACTCAATTCTTATGTTTTCTCCTAGTATGACCTTTATCCATTTGTGGGAAGTCCTCCCTCTGTTGTTAAACATTTGACGCATCTACACAGTTCTACATTTAAATTGCTCAAAAATCTCACAACTTGCCCAAAACGCACCTATACCTGAAATGATTGTAAAACAAACTCCAAAAACGTATAATAGCCTTTAAATATGACTTATACCATGGTAAAAATCCATAAAAAAAGGTATATCACACATCGTACCAAGGTTGTACCTTGTAGGCTCCCTAGTAACGGAGTCACTAGTGCGTTGATACACGCCTTTTGTTTATTGAGTATAGGGTGCAACCTGGATCAGCTTCAAATTTATGCTCTGGAAGCCAATGCACGTCTCAGAAAGACTATGGGCCATAGCACAGCTTAATGGGCTCATTGGAGAGCTTATTGGCCTTATTCATGAGGTATTGGACCGACAAAAGGCTATGGGCCTTGTTGAGGCCTTTATAAAGATAGGAATTACTATGGACCAACATGGACGTCTAGTATTCAACCTGATTGACCAATAAATTGATGGAAGGAAGCTGGTTGGACAGGAAAAGAAATGGATGGTCTGGCATGATCGAGAAATGGACCGGTCAAACCAACATGGCCGAGAAATGAGTTGGAAATGGAACATGAAGAACCCGAACTGGAATAAATTATGAGGAGTATTTTTATCATCGAAATGAGCTTAAGGAGGTACTTGGTCGTAGCAGAAAAAAGATGGATTGAACCCAAACAAGAGTTGTTCGAAAAAGGCCTTTATCGGCCCAAAAAGTGGAAAGACAAGCCAGCTTGGATTATGATTGGGCCAAGAAGATTAAGCACGTCCAATATGGTTTATTTTCAGTTTATTTATGATTTTATTAAGTGTAAACCAATTAGGATTAGGTTTGGTTATCATAAACCAATTTGCAATAGGATTAGGATATGGTTTTTACTAAACCTACTTGGTTTTGGTTTAGGTTTTTTTTTTGCTTAGGATTTCGTTTTCTTCTTTCTTATTTATGTAACCACGAGCTTCCATGTAAACAATGAACCATTATTCAATAAAATTAAGCCTTCGCTCAGATAATCATCTCTTAGGAGACTTCTCTATCTTGTTCACGTTGGTGAGCAGTTTTATATCACACTAAGGAAGAGTTAAACCTTCTGTGATCCATCCTAGACATCAAGCAGGACGCTCCTGTGTCTCAGGAGTAGCTAAACATCTCTAGAGCATCTCATATCTCTGAGGATAAGATCATCATCTTCTATCATACACCCACGCCCCCCCCCCTTCAAGTGATCCAGGGAGAGACAGCCATTCCAGGGCCGTACCAAGTGGTATCAGAGCCACTTGAAGGTTAGGGTTTGAAGTTCTATCCTAGGAGCACGAAATCAATCCAATACCAAGCAGATCTTCCATGTATTCTTTTGGAATCAATAGAAAAAATGAGAAGAAGGCTAAGAGCAAAGCAACAAAGGAGTTGTTGGAGAGAAGAGAAAAAGTTTTCCAGATTCCACCCTTCTATGGAGAGTTTGATCCAAATACATACTTAGAATGGCAAAAGGAGATGGATTCAATCTTTAACTGCCATACACGCACAGAAGAGAAACATGTTCAGCTAGCAACTACTGGATTATGTGGATATGCACTTGACTGGTGGTATCAGACAGCTAACACTAGGAGACAATATGGAGAGCAACAAATTTCTTCTTGGTATGAGATGAAAGCTGTTATGAAAAAAGGTTTGTAGGTAAGAGGTATGGTCAAACTAATTTGGAGCAGTTGCATAGTCCATCTGGTTCAGCTAGGGCACGACCCAGGTCAGCAAGAGATGTGCTAAATACCTACTATGGTCGTGAGGCACAAAGAAACTTGCAGCTACATAAAGCATATCTTGATGAATTGCAAAGCACACAGTTCAAGGAACACCTCAGGAACATGATAGATCAATCACTCACTGCTGTGATGCATAACCCACAACATAGGTCAGTCCCACGTCCAGCATCAAGAGATGATGAGCTAAGTTGTTACCAGAAGGAACTAGCAAAGAAGAAAGAAGAAACTGCAGCAAAACAGGGTGAGAGAGAACAAGAGTTTGAATCAGAACCCACCCCTCTTTGTTAAGCAGACAACTTGGAAACCCATCTGAAACAAGTGGAGAGATCATCAGTTATATGTGATCACGTGCCTGGTCAGAACCAATCTGAAGAAGGAGTGCTTGATGGATCACATGAAGCACATGAATTGGAACTTACAACTATGGTTGAAGAAGGTGAAATCATTGAATATTTTTCTTGTGATCTACTAACCAAACCTTCTGTATGGATTCAGACTAACCTAGTGGAGCATCTGAGGTTTAAAAAGGGCCTGCAACACCTTGTTTTCGAACCAGGAGGAAGCTTGTGTTTGCATAAAAGCATCAACAACAATCTGATCCAAATAGCAGCAGCATTGAAGCTTGACTTCAAAGGGTTAATGCATGAACAGAGAGAACCAATACTCGTTTCTGGTTTATTCAAGCTGTGATAACGTTTCCAGAAGTCTAAGATCAAGTATTTTGTTTGGAATCAGTGGAGAGAAGCTCAATCAGAAGCGATGAGATCTGAACTAAACAAGGAGCAGAAATTGCTTGCTCTAACTGTTACTTGTAATGAGCAGAGTCCAGTGAAGCCTCTAGGATGTGTGAAGGATTTACAAAGATTTGTGTTTGAGCCTGGAGGGGAGATAAACGTTCACAAGAGCTTTAACAACACCATGTTCCAAAGAGAAACAAATAAGCTGAGATTCAACCATCTTTTCACCCTTGAAGAGCTGGATTTGAGGACATATCCTTTTAAAGGAGGAGGGAATGGTGCGACCTGGATCATCTTCAAATTTATGCTCTGGAAGCCAATGCACGTCTCAGAAAAACTATGGGCCATAGCACAGCTTAATGGGCTCATTGGAGAGCTTATTGGCCTTATTCATGAGGTATTGGACCGACAGAAGGCTATGGGCCTTGATGAGGCCTTTATAAAGATAGGAATGACTATGGACCAACATGGACGTCTAGTATTCAACCTGATTGACCAAGAAATTGATGGAAGGAAGCTGGTTGGACAGGAAAAGAAATGGATGGTCTGGCATGATCGAGAAATGGACCGGTCAAACTAACATGGCCGAGAAATGAGTTGGAAATGGAACATGAAGAACCAGAGCTGGAAATGAATTATCAGGAGTATTTTCATCATCGAAATGAGCTTAAGGAAGTACTTGGTCGTAGCAGAAAATAGATGGATTGAACCCAAACAAGAGTTGTTCAAAAAGGCCTTTATTGGCCCAAAAAGTGGAAAGACAAGCCAACTTGGATTATGATTGGGCCAAGAAGATTAATCACGTCCAATATGGTTTATTTATAGTTTATTTATGATTTTATTAAGTGTAAACCAATTAGGATTAGGTTTGGTTATTATAAACCAATTAGGATTAGGTTTGGTTATTATAAACCAATTTGCAATAGGATTAGGATATGGTTTTTACTAAACCTACTTGGTTTTGGTTTAGTTTTTTTTTAGCTTAGGATTTCGTTTTCTTCTTTCTTATTTATGTAACCACGAGCCTCCATGTAAACAATGAACCATTATTCAATAACATTAAGCTTTGGCTCAGATAATTGTCTCTTAGGAGACTTCTCTATCTTGTTAACGTTGGTGAGTAGTTTTATATCACACTAAGGAAGAGTTAAACCTTCTGTGATCCATCCTAGACATCAAGCAGGACGCTCCTGTGTCTCAGGAGTAGCTAAGCATCTCTAGAGCATCTCATAGCTCTAAGGAGAAGATCATCATCATCTTCTATCATACACCCACGCCCCCCCCCTTCAAGTGATCCAGGGAGAGACAACCATTCCAGGGCCGTACCAGTATAACTGATAATACATAGTAGTTTGAGAAAGCAAATGTGTTTGTATGCAAGAAAGTATGAGTTTTTAGCGATAGAGACTAAAGAAGAGCAGAATCCTTTTTAATATTTTTCATTCTCCTCTTTTTATAGCTATTTCCTTGCAACTTGCAACATCAATTTGATCTCCAGCATCAATGCGATAATATTAATGCCTCATTTGCTTACTCTGATCTAATTGACGCTCCTAGGTGACCCATCAATGCGACGTTAACTTCTTTGAGATAATCATGGAGTTTTGTACTTCTATGAATTCTCATTATCTTAGTGGGTTTGAGACTATTGGGTCATGGTCTTTAAAACAGGTTACGAGAGGGATGAAACTATCAAGTATATATGGAAAGGCTTCTATAGTAATTACATTTAACCTAGTCCTATGAGGTCTTGTGTCTGTATATATACGCTTACTACTGCATTCTAATAACATCATCTTTCATATTCTATATGATATCAGAGCCATATTTCCTAAAGACCTAAAACAAGTTTTCTTACAAAATTTTCTGAGCCGTCACCATGGCCGCATCTAACACCTCCTCCCCTGCTACAATAACAGAAACCATTATCACCACTCCAAACACTCAAACCCTTCTCAATATCAACATGTCAAATGTTTCTAAACTCACAAACACAAACTACCTCATGTGGAGCCTCCAAGTGCATGCCTTGGTTGATGGATATGGTCTCATTGGCCATCTTGATGGATCTGGTCAGCCGCCATCTCCAACACTCATCACTGACGATGAAACCACTGTTAATCCAGAGTACACAATCTGTAAGAGACAGGACCGGCTGATCTATAGTGCCCTTCTGGGTGCTATCTCGCTGCCTCTGCAGCCACTTGTCTCTCGTGCACTCTCTGCTGCACAAGTATGGGAGACGCTTTCATCCACCTATGCAAAGCCAAGCCGGGCACATATCAAGAATATTCGCCTTCAGCTCCAGACCTGGAAGAAGGAGACAAAGACGATTGATCTTTACATTCAAGGTGCTACTACCAGGTTTGACCAACTTGCTATACTTGGAAAACCAATGGATCATGAAGACCAGATTGACACGATACTTCATGGTTTACCTGAGGAGTACAAGTCGGTAATTGATCAAGTTGATGGTCGTGAGACAGCACCATCTATTCCTGAATTGCACGAGAAGCTTCTGAATCATGAGGCCAAGCTTCTCTCTACTGCAACAACTCCATCAATTTTCCCGGTTACTGCCAATCTCGTTCAACAAGGTCAGAAGAGTAACACTTCGATCTTTCCCAACAACGGCAGAAGCAACAACAATACAAACTACTACACATCTCAGGGCCGAGGAAATAATAACACCAACTGGCAATCACAGCCACGAGGTCCACGTCCTTACCTGGGCAAGTGCCAAATCTGTGGCACTCAGGGACATGGTGCCAAGCGTTGCCCACAACTACAAAGCTTTCAAGCTGAACAACAGATGCCATTCACTCTGTGGCAACCACGAGCCAACTTAGCTGCTGCTGCGCCCTACAATGCTGCCAACTGGTTACTTGATAGTGGGGCGACGCATCACATTACTTTTGATCTTCAGAATCTGTCCCTGCATCAACAATACGAAGGAGGTGAGGCTGTGGTCATTGCTGATGGAACAAACAAAGCGATAACACGCACGGGTTCAACAACTCTTCCCTCTCAGACTAAAACTCTTATCTTAGATGATATCTTATGTGTTCCCAGAATTCATAAGAACTTAATATCTGTCTATCGCTTATGCAATGCTAATCAAGTCTCCGTGGAATTCTTTCCTTCTTCATTTCAGGTGAAGGATCTGAGCACGGGGACCCAGTTAATCCGAGGCAGCACTAGAAACCAGCTGTATCAATGGCCGACTCTCTCATCACCACCTGTGGCCTTCTTCTCATCACCATCACCTAAAACTACATTGGCCTCTTGGCATTATCGTTTGGGGCACCCTGTTCACTCAATTTTAAACACCACAGTATCTCTATTTTCTCTTCCAGTTTCACGCACTTCTTCTCAGTTCTTTTCATGCTCAGATTGTCTACTTAATAAAAGTCATAAGCTTCCTTTTTCCAATTCGAGCATTACTTCTACAAGACCTCTAGAAATCGTGTTTAGTGATGTTTGGTCTTCTCCTTTTCTATCCAATGACCACTACAAATACTACTTACTCCTTGTTGATCACTACTCTCGTTATTCATGGGTGTACCCGATGAGACAAAAGTCGCAGGTGAAAGAAATATTCATGGCTTACAAGGTGTTGGTTGAAAATCGGTTTCAAACAAAAATTGGAACCTTATTCTCCGACAATGGTGGTGAATACATAGCATTGAGATCATAAATGCGTGACCATGGCATCTCACATCTCACGTCGCCTCCGCACACTCCAGAAAACAATGGGCTAGTAGAGAGGAAGCATCGTCATATTGTTGAGACTGGTGTGACTCTTCTATCTCATGCTTATGTCCCTAAGGAGTTCTGGCCCTTTGCGTTTGCAGCCGCTGTGTATCTCATTAACCGGCAACCTACACCAACACTTGCTCTTCAATCTCCATATCAGCGACTCCTCAAAGCAAACTCAAACTACTCGCGCCTCCGGATCTTTGGATGCCTATGTTTCCCTTGGTTGTGACCATATGCCGCCAACAAACTAGACGATCGTTCAAAGCCATGTGATTTCCTTGGCTACTTGACCACTCAAAGCGCTTACTTGTGTCTTCACATTGCCACGGGAAGAATGTATACATCATGCCATGTCCAGTTCATTGAGACCATGTTCCCTTTTTCTTCTGAAGGCTCAATTCCACGGGATTCTCACGATGAAGCTGAAGTATGCTCGCCTATGCCATTGATAACGATTCCTGTTTGTGCTTCCCGGAATTCACCACTGGCTCCGCCTCCGACACTGTATTCGTTTTATTTAACCCAAACTAAACCGACTCTCCATTTTTAACGGATACTAACATCTTTTATGGTTTTGTGGCAATTAGTTTAAAATTTATAGTTCGTGTATGAAATTGAAAAAAAACGAAGTTGTTCGTGTGGGTTTCGGCATGGGCTAAAAGTTTGTGTATGAAATTCAAAAAACGAATTTGTTCATGTGGGTTTCGGCATGAGCTAAAAGTTCATGTATGGAAAAAGCGGAAGCAATTAATTCATGGGGGAATCAGCCATTTTCCCTCGAATTTCCCCAGAAATTATTTTTTCACGGTTCCGTGAATCTTGTCGCCCTAATAAAAGAAATACAAAATAGTAAGAAACATAACTCAAACCAGTCCATTATAGAAAAAAGTATTATTGATCTTAAAGTACTTTAGAATTTACTCTAGCATTAACAAAATCCATCTCAATACTCTCCCCACCCGGAACAAAATATTCGACAGACAGATGATTTTAATCTTGATTTTATACATACATTTGAAAGGTTTCAAATGAGAGATGACGTTAGTCACAGCCATTCTAGTCTGAGACTTTAAAGAAGCACAAACACTTTAGTCGGGTATATGGAATGACTATATCGAGTTACTGCTTTGTTTATATAGGATGTAGAAACCATTGCCAAGAATATATTCCAAAGATTTTTCACCATTACTGCATTCATATAGCTTGTCAATCATATCATTAATATTCTCATAAATATTAGTGTATTAAAGTTAACCAAATATAAAAACAATACCAAGGTGTATAAGGCACAATGTATAATTTAGGAAAAATCAATGATTTGCACACAAAGATATATAGTTAATACTATTTATTTGATTTTCTAAACTAAAAATTAGAAAAATAACCATACTAAATTAAAGTATGCAGCCAATAGAACCGATATATTCATAGTTAATTGTTGTGAATACAAACACATAACATGAAAATCGGTTATCTTATAATCGAGTAACATGAAAATTTCATATTTTAAAATTTTAAAACAATTCGGTTATATTATAACTAAACCACATGCCAATAGAGAAGAACAGGCTTTATGCACGTTTGACGGTTAAAAATACAGAACAACCAAAAATATGTTACACTATGCTATACTATACAATTTTAACCGTGTAGAACTATTTGATGTACGACCTTGCTTCTGATGACTTTCAGAAGGGAAGAATTCACTTAGCTAAACAATATTTTTCTCTTCTTCTTGACTTAGCAGAAGCTGCTCTCTGTATAAAATGACTTTCCGATGCAAAATATGTGCTTTGGTGGTAGGAGACACTGTTAAATCGAGATTCAACAATAACACAAGACACAAAGTAACTCCAAGAATATGTATCTCTTTCATTAGAAATTCTTTACACAATCTCTTACAAACTTGTTTGATCCGAATTACATGACTTGACACGGATCGATTTCTAATACACCCAACTTGCGTGAATCAACCCCAGTTGATCACGTCTACAAATCACTTACTCTCTGAAACCCCAAAATCTCCTTTGTGTTTCTGTGAGGATTACAACATCAAAAGCTCTAACTAAATTCTAGGAAACACCAAAATATATATCAAATAATTTTTTCCTATTATTTAATATATTATTTCCTATATTTTAGCATCACCAAATCTTCCACTTTGTGATCTAAATATGCTTATTTATGGCATATTTTGTCAACCAAACATATGGAAATATTCCACATCATCACATCTTTGATATCTCAAGCGTGTGTAACACCTAATTCCATGTGTAACACCCAAACGCGAATCAAAGCTCCATCACTGTAGCAACCTATCAAGTTCCAAAGTCTTGAGCTTACATTCTCCCCCTTTTTCACTGAGTTTTACAACTCAAGCTCACTAACCTCTAAGCAAAATATGCTTATCTTGAACTCCCCATGAAGCAAGTATCATCTCCCCCTGCTTGAGTGAAAAACTCTGTGAAAAACTTCATGATACTTGTTGGACCATCAAAACTCTCAATGCCTTCTAATAGAAGTCCATCGAACTGGTTCTTCCCCTTCAGCATATTGATTTCCAATCCAAGTGTGTGACACATTGGTATGCTCGTGTGACACAGCTTTCGTAAAATTAGGATACATATCCTTCTTATCTATCCATATTTGTCCATACCTTCTAGGTTCCACATAACAAAGGTTCATCCTCCAAGCCTGCTCAACCTGATTTCTACGAGCATAACAGTAGGCAACATTATATCCGATCTTACCACAAAAGTGACAGCCATTCCTTCGCTTAGCAACAACTTTTATGTCTTGTAATTTTGACACTGAATTTGATGGTTTTGCAGCTACTGATATGCTAGTTTGTTGAGTTGTACCTTTGGGTTTATCACCTGATTTTACTGTAGCTTTTATGAACTTTATCTCATCAGCCTTGTCATGATCTTGATCTTGTGAAGTAGTACCTTTATAATCCAAACCCCAATTGATTTTTGGAGACTGCCCAACCGATAGGATATGATCCAGAGTAGCTGATCCAGTGTTCATCATTCTTACTTTCTTGTAGTTTTCACTAAGTTCTCTCTGTAGCAGCTGGCTTTTCTCGAGTTCCTCATTCAGTAGTTGTTTCGTCTGCTCATATTTAGTCTCCACACTCTTTAGACTGTAGGCTTGCTCAGAGATTGTCTTTTGTAGATTATGTAGATCAAATTCCTTCTCTTCTTTTGACACCCTAGTCTCTGATTTATTGTTGTTTCAAGACTCTAGAATGTTCACTTGTGCTTTCAGCGTTGCTTTATCTTTGATCAGCTGAATATTTTCTTCACTGAGTTTAGTAAATTGACCAAAGAGAACCTGATACTCAACAAAAAGATCAGCATTCAAAATAACTTTATGTATCACTGTGTGACGCATCAGAACTGGGGTGTGACATACACGTACGAGATTCAACTTTAGTGATGTCTTTTTCAGATCCCACAACTCCATGAAGGGCCACGAAATTGAGAGCATATGCTTCTCTCTCTGACTTTCGATCACTGCAGCTTCTCTTCTTCTTCATATTCTTTGTATTCACACAATCTGACTTTATGTGCCCATAACCATTACATTCATTACACTTGATTTCTTTTCTCTTGAATGATGGACAAGCTGATTTGACATGTCCAATACCATGACAATTAAAACACACCACTTCATGAATTTTATGTCTTTCTTCTTCTCTAGGCAGTGTTTGGTTGGACATCTTATGCAAAAGATTCATGGTTTCTTCAAGTTTCTGAATCATTAGGTGAATAGATTCTTCAAGTTTTGGAGCTCTTTGGATGTCTTCTTCAACAGTAACTCTTGAGTTTTGAACAGGCTTTGACAACTTAGATTCTAGTTCCATCTCCTCAGCCTTTAAAATTCCTACAATCTCAGCGAACTTCAATTCATCAGTGTTCATCATCAAGGTTATCGCCGCTTTGTATGCTGCAAACTTAGTAGGTAAACATCGCAAAAGTTTCTTCACCAGTTTTGCATCTTCATATTTTTTACCTAATACTTGTGCTTCATTGGCTATGGAGCTGAGCTTGGCACTAAAGTCTCCTATCTTCTCATCATTGACCATCCTTATGTTTTCAAATTTTGATGCAAGCAAGTCCAATCTTATCCTCCTAACATTCACAGTACCATCAAAAGCGTTTTGTAGTATATCCCAAGCCTCTTTAGCTGATTCACATCCTTGTATTAGCTCAAATTGCTTACCATCTACAGAATTGAAGATTGTATTCAATGCTTTCGTATTAAACTTTGAAAGCTTTTTCTCTGTTGCAGTCCACTTTATCTTTGGTTTAGGTGTCTTCAAACCATCTTCTAGCACCACATATGGTTCTTCCCATCCAGTTTGAACAACCGTCCAAATATCTTCATCAGCTCCACGTAAGTTTGCTCTCATTCTCACTTTCCAATATCCATAATTCACATCAATCAGCAGCAACATATTATGTGCCAAAATCGCCATAATCTCTTCTCAGGATCTCACCTTGGTGCGAAGAACCCTCCTTCGTTTAGGTGTCCCGCTCTGATACCAATTGTTAAATCGAGATTCAGCAATAACACAAGGCACAAAGTAACTCAAAGAATATGTATCTCTTTTATTAGAAATCCTTTACACACTCTCTTACATACTTGCTTGATCCGAATTACACGACTCGACACCCAACTTGCGTGAATCAACCCCTGTTGATCACGTCTACAAATCACTCACTCTCTGAAACCCCAAAATCCCCTTTGTGTTTCTGTGAGAATTACAACATCAAAAGTTCTAACCTAATTCTAGGAAAAACCAAAGTATATATCAAATAATCTTTTCCTATTATTTAATATATTATTTCCTATATTTTAGCATCACCAAATCTTCCAATTTGTGATCTAAATATGCTTATTTAGGGCATATATTGTCAACCAAACATATGGAAATATTCTACATCATCACATCTTTGATATCTCCTTTTTATTCTCCGAAGCGTGTGTAACACCTCATTTTCCATGTGTAACACCCAAACGCAAATCAATGCTCCACCACTGTAGCAACCTATCAAGCTCCAAAGTCTTGAGCTTACAGACACCACCTTCTCCTCTTATCTGAAACTGTATATACATGTTAACTTTAATTATATGGCTGAGTGAGGTGATAATAGCAATAACTGTTATTGTAATTTTAATATGTTCTAGCAGATATATGGCTGACTGTGGTGATATATAACCACTTTAAGGCATATTTAATTGTATTTTTTTCGAGTATATAATGCTTGGTGGCCAAAAGAAATGGTTTCAATATGCCAAACAAAAATGGTTCCAAGGTGGCTAAAATAAAATGGTTTCAATGTGCCTCTATTTACAACATGTTATTTGTTCTTAAATACTTATGTTTATGTCACTTATAGGACAGTCATGATGCATACATAGCGACTGGTGCGACGAAGTTTTAGCAACTAAATGCAGACTGCAAGTGCACGGTAGTGCATGGTAATACTTAGGGATCGAATCCACAATATTAGACTATGATTCTTGGAGAACAGAGTCAAACTAGAACAAAAAGGGGGTTTTGTGCATTGCAAGAATGTAAAAGACATAATGAGAAAGTGAATGGATTGAAGCGGTAGGCAGTGGTATTTCTCAAGAAACATGATCATGAAACAAAGCCAGATAGGGAATGCATTAATAAACGTTCTTGAACTCAAATAACGTGATTAGAGTAGCCTACTTCTGCAACGCTAAACCCTATGTATTAGAATCCTAAATACTAACTTCCGTTGAATTTTAGATTTTAAACATGCAACACAATCAAGATTGGTAAGTTCACAAAACTCCCTAACATCAACTTCCATTGCTTAAGAATATTTCTCTCGTTCTAGATTCGTTAGAGAATTTAATTTTACACTTTCGGTGGATTAAATAACCTAAGATCATAAACTAGGCCAAGAGTCTAATTTCTGCATTAAGAATAACCTAGATGAACAAACCCAGTGAGCAATTCCCTTATCTAACAAATCAGTTTCAACAATCCATGAATTCCTTTGAACAATCATGAGCCTAAATAATTGAATACTTAGACATGGAATAAGAAACCCATAGAATCTGTGAGTAAATCATCATAACAATGAAAATCAATAAAAAGGGCGTTCATGAATCTTCTATAGAGTATGAAACTGTCTCACCAAAGCTTACAAATTTCCAAAGCAATCTCTAATCTAAAGTAAAAAGAAGCTTAGCCTAAATAGAGACAGTCATGATGGATCCGACGACCTATGGATAAATACTCGAAGCTAAGCTCGAGAGTAAATAGAGAGAGTCATGACGCATCCGAAGACCTATGAATAAATACTCGAGGCAAAGCTCGAGAGTAACATAGAGACAGTCATAGAGACACATTCATCACTTTTACATTCTGACAAAAACCCTTTTTGTTCTAGTTTACTATGCTCTCAAAGAATCGTAGTGTAACATTGGTCATAGTGGATTTGATTCTTAAATACTACCACGCTCTGTTGTGCACTTGTGATATACTATGGATTTTATCTGTTTTCACCCATAGTATATGTGCTTTTTGGAGTCTATTATATATGTTTGGAGTCTATCTTAGAGTGTTTTCAGGTCCCAGTATGTTTTGGAGCAATGTGGACATTTTGGAGCATTCTGGAGCTTAATGTTGAGGAAACTCGTACATGTTGAAGAAATCAGAAGTTAGAATCGAGATCCAAAGAAGTGTCAATCGACACTACCTTCTTGGTATCGATCAATACAAACGCGAGTGCACGGGCCGAATTGGAGCCCAGAAGATCCACATAATTACAAGACTCCCATGGCCAACCTAATACCTATTTTTTGTGTGTTTTCCCATTGTTTAGGCAGCATACAATTTTTTCTATTCTTTTTCCCACAACATATTATTCTAGGGGTTTTAGTAGTTTTCGAGAGTAGATCATAACTCCTTCACAAATTTCTATTGGAACTCTAGTATTCTTAGTCTATCTATTAATGCATTCTATTCAAATATTTTTTTATGGTTTGCTTAATCATGTTTGAGTAGTTTCTCTTGTTAGATTTAAGTTTTTTTTAGGGTTTATATGAATTGCTGAGACATAGAATTGCTAGGGTGAGCTTCTAGGATCCTTCATCAGAATTGTGATTATTGCTTGTGTTCTAGAGTAGCTAACTAGAACTCTGAGCCTAGGATACTGATAACTACGATAATAGGTTTATTACCTGAATTACTTCTGTTGAGCTAGGTTGTTAGATACATGCGACGACTGGTCTAGTTAACCTAGTGAACATATCTATTAGGAAGTTAATGCTTGCCTAAGTAAGTATCGAACGACACTCATACCCTAGTATCGATCGACACTCGTTCCTTGTTCATATGCGACAACTGAAACAAAGACTTAGTCATCTGATTAGAGTCGCAGCAAAAGCTGGATATCTTACTATTGTATTCGAGTTCTAGGACGGTTTATGACACACCCTTAGCATCTATATATCATAATTCTATTGCCTGAAACCTTAAGTCTAGATATTTATCATTATTGTTTTCAAACCAACTACTTAATCAGTCACTATTATTTACTGCACTATAATTTACTGTCTAGCTTAATCATAGCACATATAGCATATTGTGTTCCCACGATCCCCATGGATTCGATCCCAAGTACTACAATTGAACCTTTTATTTGAGTGAGAAAGTTACTCATATGGTAAATTTAATGATATCAACTTCCAATCAGCATTTAGTGGCTAAAACCTGACTGCACCAGACACTGAACTCAATTGTTGGATGCATCATGACTGTCTCTATGTTACTCTTGAGCTTTATCATTGCCTATTATTCAAGGAATAGTTCTCAAACTTTACTTAAACTTGGCGTTATTCTTATTAACTCTCAACGAGTGTATATCCTAATGATCCCACGAAAGAGAGATCAAGGTGTCAGAGAGATATATCATCAAGCTAACAAGCGAACAATGTGTTTGTTTCTTTAAGCTTAACGCTGATGTGTAGTATAGGAAAAATTTATGTTCTAAGCTTAACGAGGGGTTTACGGTCATGTGATGTTTCCCTTCGGAGGTTATTTTATGTATTGATGTTGGTTTTGTTGGATAATTCCAAGGTTGTGGAAACTTAACATATTAATATGTGTTTAATATGTTAAGATAAACACAAAAAGGAAATCTAGAAATAGGAAAATTAAGTTTTCTATTTAGGTTAGTTTGTGTTTTCCATGTCCCACATGTTAAAGGGAATTGTCATTCACTATAAATATCGGTCTATGGAGAGGTATTCCATAAGATCTAAGAGAGTAGATAATAAGTTCTAAGAGAAACATTGAGAGCTTTAGTTTTGAGTAGTTTCTAAAGCTAATAAGAAAAGTTGTTCTTATAATTATTAGTTTCTAGAGAACTTGAATTGGTATCAAATCTTAAGTTAAAATCTTCGATCAAAGCTTAAGTTGAAGCTTCGATCCTAGTGGTTGTGAAGAAAAGGGTTCACGACACAAGATGGCTGACGTGAATAGGGCTCCACGCATAAAGGACTGGATCCGCATCCCTCCAATGTCCGATGTTGAACTCAACAAACTATACAGCTTGGTCGATGAGGATGAAGGTGTTACTATGTGTTCATGATGTGTGGGACACTATAGAACCTGGTTCGGATGATCAAAAGAAGAATGATGTTGCAATAGCTCTTTTGTATCAATCTATGTCCGATAATTTGATTCTCCAGGTGGGAGAACAAACCGCATCGAAAGAGATCTTGAATGCCACCAAGTCACGACACAATGGAGATGATCGTGTAAGGGAGGATAGATTCGAGAATTTGATGACGGAGTTCGATAGTTTGAAGATGGATGATAGCGATATCGTAGATGATTTTGCGGGAAAGATATCAGGTCTAGCATCCAAGGCAGCCTCGTCAGGAGAAAGCATAGAATAATAAAACATGGTAAAGAAAGAGATGGATGTAGGAATGACGAGTGTAACACACGAAGAAAGCGTGTGTGACACATGTCTAGCAAGGAAGAAAATTAGACACTTATTCCCAACTAAGACCAGGTTTTGTGTTACAAAGACGTTGGAGTTGATCCATGAAGAGGATAAAATTCCATACGAGTGTCTCACGAACAATAATCTAATATCGAGCACTGGAGAATATTCGGTTGTGTAGCACATGCAGAGATATGTGTGACTCGTCAGAAAAAGTTGCATGAAAGATCATAGTGTGTGATAAATCTTGGAACTGAGCCGGGTTCCAAAGCTTATAGACTCTATGATCCCGTCGTAGGAGAGGTAATGGTGAGTAGAGATGTGATATTCGACAAAAAAAATGTTTGGGATTGGTCGTCTACAACAAACCAAACAGATTGTGAACCAAGTATGCTTAAGCTTCCACATGAGGATGATATAGAAGAAGGTAATGGTCAAGGTGATGATCATTAAGCTATAAATCAAGATGAGGAAGAAGAAGAAGATACTAATCACAATGCAAACCCTTCAGACGATCACAAGGCGAGAGTTCAGACCTTAGTCAAGGAAATGTCGAGTGTAACACACGAAGAAAGTGTGTGTGACACACGTCTAGTAGGGAAAAGCGATTAGACAGAAGGAGATGGTCGTAGGAATGTTCTGTGTAACACACGTGTGTGACACATGTCTCGAAGGGAAGCAAATTAGACATTCATTCTCGAGTGTAACACACGGAGGAGGCATGTGTAATACAAGTCTCGCATTGAAGCAAATCAGAGACACATTTTTGAATAAGGCCATGGTTTGTACATCAAAGTTATTGGAATTATTGCATGGAGATTTGTGTGGACGAATCACACCACCAACGCAAGCAAATAATCCTGAGTCATTCTATCGGTTCAAAATATTTCACACCGATTGAGGAGGAGAGACTGCCTCAGATAAGTTCAATCTAGGTTGCACCAATAGAGGAGGAGAGTTTGCCTCATGTAAGTTCAATCTAGGTTGCACCGCTAGAGGAGGAGAGTTTACCTCATTCAATCTCTCACAAGAATAGGTTGAAGCCATGGTAGCCGAATTGGACCCTGCCACAAGAAACAAGACGTGGGAGCTTGTAAGGAAAAGAGAAGAAGATCGAGTTTATGTGTTACACAAGGTTTTTTATGGGTTACGCCAAGCACCTAGAGCGTGTAACATAAAACTCGATCAAATCCTAAAGGAGATAAACTTTAGGAAGTGCACATCAGTGTATCACAAGATTCAAGGACCAGACGGAGTCAAGTTAAAGGAGGAGAGTTATGCTCAAGGAATCATGTGTGACACAAAGATAGAAGTGTGTAACACGACTCACATAGCAAGGGAGTCGAGTTTAAAGGCTTCAAAGCCTGAAAATGTACGAGAGACAAATGCTAAGGAATACAAAAGAAGCTTAGGATATTTGAGGTATCTACTTTACACAAGACCAGACGTGTGTTACACAGTTGGTGTTCTAAATCGATATAAGCAAACGCCAGGTGTTGAGCAGAAGGCCGACATCCTTACGAGGAAATTATCAAGGATTAAGTTCAAGCAAACGAGGAGTTTAATTGGAGTTCAAGAAATTGATCTCCCTAATTCAAGTTGGAATTAAGGGGGTGATTGTTGGATATTTCCAATCTTGTGGAAACTTAACATATTAATAAGTGTTTAATATGTTAAGATAAACAGAAAAATGAAATTTAGAAATAGAAGAATGAAGTTTTCTATTTAGGTTAGTTTATGTTTTCCATATCCCACATGTAAAGAGAATTTTCTTTCACTATAAATATAAGTGTATGGAGAGGTATTCCATAAGATCTAAGAGAGTAGATAATAAGTTATAACATAAGCATTGAGAGCTTTAGTTTTGAGTAGTTTCTAAAGCTAATAAGAAAAGTTGTTCTTATAATTCTTTGTTTCTAGAGAACTTGAGGTTTAACTAGCATACAATTTTAAGCAATAAATGCATATGTGACACATTGAGTTCTTTAATTATAAACTCGTGGTGTTTGGACGAGCTATATTTATGTGAAATACGGGTTCTTTAAAAAGATTCTTTTCACAGAGATTTGTTCTCTTTTTCTGTCTCTAATGGAACTGTTGTTGTTGCTTATATTTCTCTTCATATAAAGAATTGAGTGTTGTAAAGGAAGATGTTGTGATCTAATCCAGCTAAGATACGTTAGTTAGTGTCGAACGATTTCGATGACACAAATATGCTTTTTCGTAGATCAATTACGCTCGATTTGTATGAATAATGATTACTTTGGCCTTATAGCCAGATAGTGCAAGGTGAGAGGCTGATCATTTTTACATCTATAAATGTCAAACCCATGATATTCTAGGAGAAGCTGATAATTTTTACGTTCTTACGGATAATCAAGATAAATTCTAGAAGAGGCTGATCATTTTTACATCTTTAAATGTCACACCTATGATTTTTTTAACTCAAATTTGACTTGATCGACCATGTAATAATCAAATAAGAATATGGACAACTAATCAGTAATAACTCAAACCAAACTGAAGATGCTACAATGTGAACATAAATGTTTAATTTGAGGTTCCCAAAACAAATTCATATAGCTTAAACCAATTGGCTAAGTACAAATATCTTAGTGGATATGATTCGCGGCTTTTCAACCCGACTGAGTATTATCCGATAGTTGGTTCTTCCGGACAAGGATTATATAGAACCTGTAATTTAGAAACATTCTTTATACACCATTTACTTAATCTTCGAGAAGCATATTACATAAATGTTATAGTTTAACCTTGAGGTTATTGGATAACATTTTTATACATATATACAAAATATATCATGGGAAGTTTACCAAATAGAATAAAAATTCTTCATCTTTTTCCTTTTAGTATAGAACTTTTTTTGTCCCAACTTTGGCACAATTACCCTTTTCATTTATCAAACTTAATTAAATAATTAGTTTTATGAATCAAAAAAGTTATAAAAATACAAAAATGGATGAAATACCCATATACACAAACCGGTGATTTTTTGGATTGTAAAACTTGTTAAACTAAAACAAATTTATTATGTTCTACGAAAAGAAGATGTCATCTTCTACAAAAATGGCGTAGTAGAAATCGAATTCCAAACTAAACAAGTTATTCTACTTTCTCTAAAATCAATAATCTACTTTTAAATATAATCTAATTATGCGGAATATGAAATCTACACATTCTAAAAGTAGCTACATTTATTTTAAATACAACTTCTACTTTTATGAGAAATTCTAAAATTCTAGGAACACGAAATCTAGATACAACTCAAAAGTCTACATATGGTAGAATCTGCATACATATTAGTTGTTTTTTCTCTACATAGTGTATAATCTACATTCTACGGATAAGATTACTCATATATCCGAAAAATCTGTTACAAAATATTCTAAAATTATTTAGAAATCTTTGTACTTTCCTAAAACGTGTTCCAACGATTTTCTTGTCGGAAAAAAAAAATTACCTATTTAAAGTAATTTAATTGTTTTTATTTGTAAAATATTTAAATTAATTGATTTTAAAGTAATTTAATTATTTAAGGTAACTAATTTTTATTTTATAAATTTGAAATTATTTTTTAAAGAATTTAATTGTTATTTAAAGTAATGTAATTTTCAAATATTTTAGGCTTTTTGTTTTCTGTTTTAATTGTTTTGACTTAAATTTTTGATATTTAAAGTAATTAAAAAATTATTTGTTTTGTTTAATCAAAGGCTAATTTTGGGATTATGAAAAAGATTATAATACATGGACAAACTAATGTTGGTTTTATACTACGGAAACAAAGATGTTGAATTTTTTGTTCTATTTTAGCAAATAAAGGTTTCCCATCTATTAAAGACGTGTTTACACAACTAAGTAATGAGCTTATAACCGCCAAGTATGTATGTATAACCCAAGCTAATAGAACAAATTCGTCATGCATGATCCACGAGTTTACTGGTTTCTTGGTTCCCAAGTAATTTTTTTGATGTTCATGATTGCACATACAGACCACTGTACAACCGGTAGAAGAAAAGTGGGAAGGCTTGCATATGATGCAAATTTGGGAGTATATATTTGGGGTTGATGTTTTCATTTTACTTGAATCGAAAGTTAACCTAGATAACTAAAAATATTAATAAGAGTGTAAAGAAAGAAAAACAAGGCGTTATTATATTTGTGTAGCTCGAAAAAAAATTGGAAGCCATCTTATTACGTGGATGATATAGTTGTGAAAGGAAAAAAAAAATGAAGAAATTGAAACCGCTGGTTCCTGAGCAAGTTTGGTTTGGTCTAATCAAGTCCGGTTTGAAATAGGTAGGCGCTTTATTTTCGAAAAAAAAAAAGAAAAAAAATAAAAGACAAATCGAGCAAGCTTGGTGGGAGTGATATATTCACAATCAGAAATTTGAAATTCCTCTCATACTCTCCTGCTTCTGAAGAACACTTGCGAGGAAAGCTTGAGAGTAACAAAGAAGGAGGTTCGCACACATTGATACTCTGGTGATTCTCTGATTCTCATCTCTAACCTCCGCCTCTGTTCGAATCATGTATGTCTGTCCCAACGTGAACCATGCTCTGTCAGTCTGTCTAAACTTGAATCAGCCTGTGAAAGTTTGGATTAGAGATTTCTAGTTTCGCACAAGGATCTAAGTTCTAAGGAAGCGATGATATGCTCTTATTCTGGATTTATCATCTCTGCTTTTTGATTTCATCGGAAGCACATGTCTGTATCTCGAATTCGATTTTCGTTTGGGAGCTTGCTATCATCTCAAACTGGATCGTCTCTAACTCATATTTGAAATCTCTCACTCGGATTTGAATCCGAACATGCTTCTGTGTTGTTCATGCTTTTATTATCTCTGTTTTTTTTTTTTTTTTCATCGGAAGCAAATGCTCTATCTCCGACTACATTTTCGTAGGAAGATAGCAATCATTTTAAAATGGATCTTCCCTATATCTCACGCGGATTTGGATTTGATCATTCTTATGTGTTGTTGACGTTCTTAGTTTGGAGTTCATCATCTCTGTTTTTATTCTAAGAAAAAAAATTCATCGGACTCTTTCTCAAAATTGTGTAGGAAGCTAGCTATGATTTTGAAATCTCTCACTCCAATTTGAAAATCTATCATGCCTCTGTTGGTTGATGTTCTTATTTTCAGATTTTAATCATTGGACCTCTGGTCTCAGCTTGAAATTCTCGTCGGTTTGATCTTCTTCTAATTTGAACTTCGTTTAGATTTACAAAATGGATAACAAGGGAGCAAAGAAGGACACAAACGATGAGAATGAGGTTATCCTTATGCAATTTGGGGCTTTATCTTTCATTTTTTTCAAGTTTCGGTTGAACTTGAACGTAACTTTGTTTATGCAGCCAAGGAGACCAAAGATCTATGCACACTCCATGGCTGAAATGTTTGGTGATGATAACAGTGAGGTAATTGATTGACAGTAGCGTGAATGTGTCTAATGATTTTTTTGCTAGATTCGAATGATACTATGGTGTGGTTGATTGTTCTTCAGTTGCAGAGTCTCGAGGAGAAGGGCTCGTCGTCTACTCAAGCCTCGGGAAGTGAGATGCCTCAGCCTCTTCACCCTCTGTATTACAAAATAACCCCACCAGAGCTCTTGTTACCGTCTCTGTTTTACGAAATGTCCGGACCTGATCTCTTTCCACAGCCCACAGAGTCCGGTAAGGACGAATTATGACCGTTAGTTATTTATTTATTTATTTTCTTTAACTAAATTGTTAACACTTTAATTCTTTTCTTTCCAGGGGTTGGCGATCTGGAGGCTGCTAAGGAATTGACTGAACATAATAATCTGGAGATGGCTATGGGCTTGGCTGACAATTTGGTGAGTAAGGGCTGTGACGATCTTCTTCGGGAAGTTAAAGGTAATTAATCTAGCTTTTAATCTATCTTTTTGTTTGTGTGACTCGCTTCGAGAGCAGAACAAAAACTAATGTATTTTTTTTTTCTTTCCAGGTAAACGTGTTGAGGGAAGTTCTACTAATTCCATTGAAGAGAAGGAGGTTTCTAAGGACTTGGGTGATGGGGTGGCGACAGAAGAGTCTAAGGAACCAAAAGGTAACTGATCTAATTGTTAATCTATCTTTTAGTTTGTGTGACTACCTTTGAGAACAGAACATAAACTAATGGTTTTCTTTTTCTTTCTTTGTCTTTCTTTCTTTCAAGGTAAACCTGTTGAGGGAAGTTCTACTAATTCCATTGAAGAGAAGGAGGTTTCTAAGGACTTGGGTGATGGGGTGGCGACAGAAGAGTCTAAGGAACCAAAAGGTAACTGATCTAATTGCTAATCTATCTTTTGGTTTGTGTGACTACCTTTGAGAACAGAACATAAACTAATGGTTTTCTTTTTCTTTCTTTGTCTTTCTTTCTTTCAAGGTAAACCTGTTGAGGGAAGTTCTACTAATTCCATTGAAGAGAAGGAGGTTTCTAAGGACTTGGGTGATGGGGTGGCGACAGAAGAGTCTAAGGAACCAAAAGGTAACTGATCTAATTGCTAATCTATCTTTTGGTTTGTGTGACTACCTTTGAGAACAGAACATAAACTAATGGTTTTCTTTTTCTTTCTTTGTCTTTCTTTCTTTCAAGGTAAACCTGTTGAGGGAAGTTCTACTAATTCCATTGAAGAGAAGGAGGTTTCTAAGGACTTGGGTGATAGGGTGGTGACAGAAGAGTCTAAGGAACCAAAAGGTATATATGCCTTCTTGTTTGTGTGATTGACTGTGATCATAGTATTGTAAAAAGCTAATAGTCTTGTATTTGTTTCTCTTCTTTCAAGATGCTTCCATTGAGGAAGAAGTTGCCCAGGTACTAGCTAAAAGCTTGCTCAACAAGGAATGTGACCATTTGCTTGAAGATGTGATAGGTAATTTATCAATTATTAATGTTTTTTATTTTATTTTATTTGTGCGATTGAATTTGTTAATATTTTTTTCTCTCTGTCAAGTAGAAATCGCCCAGGGCCTGGCTGACAGCTTGCTCAACGAGGAATATGAGAGTTTGGTGGAAGATCTTATCGGTAATTTATTCATTCTTAATCTTCTTTTGTGTGTGTGTGTGTGTGATTAAATTTTTTAATAAACTAATGGTTTTCTTTTTCTTTCTTTCAAGGTAAACATATTGTGGGAAGTTCCACTAATTCCATTGAGGAGAAGGAGATTTCTAAGGACTTGGGTGATGGATCGGTGAAAGAGGAATTTGAGGACACGAAAGGTAACATTTTTTGTATGTCACTTGGTTTGTTTGATTGAGCTTGACAATAGAATAAAAACTACTAGTCTTGTTTTTCTTTCTCTTCTTTCAACTTCTCTTTAAATTACTGTATAACTGTAAATAGAGTAAAAAGATTGATATCTGTGTTTTGTTTTCTTTGCAGAGTGAATGAATCATGGTTATACGTCGAGGGTGAAAACCATTTTTCAAAAAATGGTTTTACGTATATGGTAAGATTCATGCATGCTAGATTTTACATATAATAACATACGCTTATATGATGTTTTCCACTATTATACTCTGAAAACATCGCTTCTCGCTTTCGGTTGATTTTTTTTTCTTTCTTTCGATAACATCAGTTTGTTTCTACATTACTTTTACATGTTCTTCCTATGACCTAAGACATATTATTTTGTTCTTTTCGTTAGAAATTAACGCTTTCAGTTAAAATTGAACTTCCTAATTGCCAATTCTTCACTAATAAACCTATTAATTTCCTTTTAAGCTTAGAAATGCTGACAGTTCATTAACTTCACTAAATGGTTAAATAATCAACAACGAATTATTTATAATCATTTGTTTACAAAATTTGAAGACAAGTTTCTCCATTTACCCACGTTTGGTCATATAGCTAGAAATATAATTCATCCTTGCTTACATCACTACAAACAAAGTTCATCTTTGATTGTAAATGATGTTAGAGTTGAGTTTCATCCCTCTCGTAATCTGTTTTAAAGACCATGACCCAATAGTCTCAAACCCGCTAAGATAATGAGAATTCATAGAAGTACAAAACTCCATGATTAGCTCAAAGAAGTTAACGTCGCATTGATGGGTCATCTAGGAGCGTCAAGGATATCAGAGTAAATAAATGAGGCATTTATCGCATTGATGCCGGAGATCAAATTGATGTTACGAGTAGCAAAGAAATAGCCATAAAAGAGGAGAATGGAGAATATGAAAAAGGATTTGGCTTTTCTTTAGTCTCTATAGCTAAAAACTCATACTTTATTATATACAAACACATTTGCTTTCTCGATCTACTTTGTATTATTGTTGGGGCCAAAATCCGTCATGACAAATTCAATGGCTAAAATCCTCTGAGAAATTGCGCCTTCAGAAAATAATAACTGAAAATGTCTAATAAACTATACGACATAAGCTAAACCTATTTGCATAAGGACACACAAACAAACTTCCTATATTTCATCCCGGACAAGGAATAATAGATATCCAAAGATTAAATGATCGGAAAAACGCTCTTGCGGAAGGTTTTGGCAAGAAATGACAAATTTTTAAAACAGTCTTCCGTTGTTGGGGTCAAAAATAGTCACGACGGAACCGTTGTCTAAAAGTTATCGCAGAAACGTTGTCACTCTTTAAAGTAAGACAAAAAACCATCGCATCCTAACTTCTCATCGCCTTGCATGTCTCGTCCCGACTAACAAACCAAGCCGCACAAACATAGAAACAACCACATTGCCTCCAAGTCTAGTCGCACACGGGGAACTAGACATACACAATGTCTAGTCGCCCACATGCGACTAGACTATCAACAAGTCTAGTCGCCCGCAGACAACTAGACGTACAAAACGTGTAGTCGCCCACGGGCGACTAGAATCTCGACAACGTCAAGTCACCCATAGGGGACTAGACACACACAACGTCTAGTCGCCCATGGGAGACGTGATGCACACAACGTCTAGTCGCCCATGGGGGACTTGACACACACAACGTCTAGTCGCCCATGGGGGACTAGACGCACACAACCTCTAGTCGCCCATGGGGGACTAGACGCACACAACGTCGCCCATGGGCGAGTAACTGCACACAACGTCTAGTCGCCCACACGACGTCGAGTCACCCATGGGTGATTACATCCTCAACAAATTCTAGTCGCCCATGGGCGACTATAACACATCCTCTTCATCGCTCTCTCCTTTGGGTCTCTACCAGACTGGTACTTGTTTCGTCTCGATTGGAGTTTCCGTTAAAGTTTTGCGATAAAAATAGAAAGACATGTTTTCTCGTAAAAACTTGGAGTGAATTGTATAAAACGATAACATTTAACTTAATCACTAATGTTATCACAACTACACGATTGGTTTTATTATTTCGTTGAACTAACAATACATAAACCAACATTGTACGAAAAGTGTTTTGTCTAGAAGAAATCGTAAACACGTTTAAGTCGCAAAACGGCTCAAAATATGACAGTCTATCGAATTTCCGCAGAAGATAAATGTCAAGTTTTGATATAATTATGGAAAATCGAGAAGGTAAGGAAGATTTCCGCGGGAGGATAAACTCGAATCAGGGACAGAAAGAGGACCGACCTTGGAGGCATATATAAGAGAAGCGAAGGAGAGGGGCGAGACGACAATTCTCAGAAACAAAACTTAGCAGTTAGGAACCGTAGGCATCATTCTCGATATGCTTGGTTTTCTATGTATTGCACTCGATTACTAGACAAACTCGCAAAGTCAGTTTGATATCTTGTTCAAACTCTTTAACTGAACTATGTCTGGCTTAATCCTCGATGGGGGTACGTTGGCAACCTTTCATAAGGTCCAGTCCGAAATTAATCAAAACCTTTTTGTTATCTTTTTCGTCTTTAGTTATTGAGCTGCGACTCAACTAGGTTTAAGGTTTTAGGTGTCTAGAACTAGAAACTTGCTGAAAGATCTTGTGGCCGAAGCTTTTCCAATATGTTGTAACAATCTCTATGCTCTTACGCAAATTTGAAATAAAGAACTAACTTTTCTTATCGTTTTGTTATCTTTTCATATTTTCTTCGTTTATTCAATTACTTGTCGTTGGCTCTTGCAGAGAATCCGGACCTCAAGGAAAGTAAGGCTTTCTTTGGTTTCCTCTGTTCACTAAAATTGTCAGTGCAAATTTTGGTTTTCACAATTATCAGTTATACTCAATAAATTCACAATCCATTTAATTGTAGACAAATAGTTGATTTTGTTGTTTTTTGCTCAACGTGTAAGATTAGAACCATAATACCAAGTTCGATCTGATATCCATCATTTAATGCTAGAATGAGGGAAAGAAAGATTCACAAGTATTCAATAACTACGATCCGAGATAGGAACACACGTATATATGGCTGGAACCAACACATCCATATTAACAGGAGCAGTAGATCCCACAGATCCCACACACATATCGTATGCTAACAACTCGCAGAGGGAACCCCCGTAACCAATTTACTTCCAGCACCATTTGGACTTAAATGCGACACTAATCGAGGTACCACCTTAATTAGAGATGTTTTCACTTTGTTGCTTCAACCTGATACACACAAGACCCTGTGGGAGAGCTAGCTTTACAACATTTAGAAGAACTCTCTCAAGTTCAGATGGAGCAGCAAGCGTGTATCAACTCCCTGGTGATCCCATTGTCAAGGAGCCTACAAGGTACAACCTTGGTACGACGTATGATACACCTTAGTTGTTATGGATTTTTACCATGTTATAAGTCCTATTTAGAGACTATTATACGTGTTTGGAGTTTATTTTATAGTCTTTTCAGGTCTAGGTGCGTTCTGGGCAAGTTGTGAGATTCTGGAGCGATTTGAATGCAAAACTTTGCAAATGCGTAAGATGTTTAACAATGGACGGAGGACTTCCCACAAATGGATGAAGCTCAGATTTGGAGAAAATATAAGAATTGAGTTAGCTTTTCAATATCGTTGGTTCAAAGTCGATTAATCGGTTAGATCAAATGCTTATTTTACTGAAATGTGGTCCGTAGGACGCACACGTGGAATCTGTCAAGGTTGTCGCTTAGTGTCACATGACACCACCTTTGGTGTCAAACAACACTCCTCCTGATAAATACCCAACAAGTCTTAATCAATTTCCAAGAATTACACTTTGGCCCAGAAGATTCCATACTGGCAAAACACCTCTGAACATGTTTTAACCTATTTGGCTTATTTCAAGCCATTGCGTAGGCTATCTTTGACTTAAGCTTTATTTATTTTTAAAGAGATAGATTAGAACTCCTTCACTGTTAATCTGGAATTCTTGGTGTTTTGTTTATGCTATTTATTCAAACTATGATTGATGTTATTGCCTTTATTTCTGAGTAATCGACCTGTTATATTTAAAGAAGGTTTATGAGTAACTGTTGAATTATAGGACTGCTACATATCAACGGCGAGCTCGCACCCATGCCCAAGGAAGAGTGTGTTGACTCAGCCAGCGGATAACTAATAGAGTCTAATCGAATTTAATACACTGGGTTGAAGCGAGCTGCGTAAATTCTCGTACTTCCTTTCATATTTCCTAAAAAGAAAAGATAAAGGAACAAAAGACTTGCTTTTGGTAAGAAATATGACAAACGAGAATTAAGACATACCCCAAAAACTACTGCGCTTCAAAGAATCCTTCCTGGCTAGGTAAGGGATTTGTCGCCGTTAAAGAGGAAAATTGTGTGTCCAAAGAACGGCTGTTTCACCCTCGACAATGATAAGACGTGAAACACATGAACACATGTCGCACACAAGTAAGATCACACATATATAAAACTAAAGGCGTATGCAATTTAGTCGTACCTACAAAATGCCAGAAAGTAGAGAAGTCAAAAGGAGTGCCATAAAAGTGTATCCCTCGCTCCACTTCTTCTCCAATACATGCCCCTTCCTTTCTAATTTAGGTAACTCCTCAAAAACAGAACGACATCTTCTGGGATGAAGAAAGAACCGACCTTTACCACTGTTAAGGGGAGTAAGGTAGTACGCGAAGAGGATCTCATTTATCCCTATGGTGAGCATGTGAAATCTCAAATAAGTAAGAAGTCCTTTCTATCAGAGCATGGATCTTATCCCTAAAATCGAATTCAAAGAATGCCTCTTAGACCGTTCATGTCGAACGAAGATCAAATGAGGATCGCGAAGATAAAGAATAAGATGAAATCTGTAGCAAGCGGAAATGAAAACCTAGAAATCGTGAGAAAAGGAAAATCAGGATATAAAGAAGAAAAGAAAGTTGTTACTCCATTTTCGGGTACGCCACATAAGCAAAAGGAAAAAAATCGGATTCAAAAATAAAGGATTTAATCCTCAAAGTTTTTAACCTCCTCCAACATGGAAATCAAGGATTTGATTTTTAAATCAATCCTAACAACACAATCCCCCAAAAAAGGAAAGAAAAACTCCAAAATATTCAACAATGAATTAAAGCTAGATCCTCCAGATTAGTGATTACTACTCCAAATTAGGACGACAAGCTTCCCTCGACAATGCTAACAGGTCTACATGATCATCATCAGTCAAACAAAGATTAATGCCAATTGTAGTATCCCACAAGTTAAATGGTGGAAAACAACGTGCTCACAGAAGTACATCGATAGTTCTCTGGCCTGATCCGGTCATGTGCCATCTACATAAGGCGGTCACATGGTTACGTGCCATCAAGGCCCTAAGCCATAAAATGGATCTCGTTAAACATTGTAATGCAAATCCAGGATCATGACTCCTCTAAAAGATCACATGATGATATACGCCTCTGTGCCTAAACCCCCTACAGAGCAATAGTCTCCTTCAACTCTTCGCAGTGAGTTGCCTATTATCGGGTTTCCAAGTGGTCCAGACCAAGTTAACTCAATAAAACCGCTAAGAAGCGACGTCCTGCTCCAACTACTCATAGACGTGTTGAGAATGTATGACTTTGATTGACCAAATTGCACAAGTTATCTCCCGACTTCAAACATGAAATCGAAAGGTAAAGCAAAATAGTTGGGATAATTAATTTAGAAAGTCATTCCTCTTGTTTAGAGCCGGATACCAACCTTCTACTCTTACCTAGATGATTTTCAGCTTTCGGCTTGGATTTCCTTTCTGTCTTCGGGTATAATGAAAAACTTCTACGAAAGAGAAATATTTCCATATTCAGGATATGGCATGATTTAATATAATTATCGACTAAAATTGACCGATAAAAGGGGTTTTGAAACACTAGAACAAGAGATCGATTATTCGAGATTTCGACTATAAAATTAGACGACTAGAACAAGAGATCGATTATTCGAGATTTCGACTATAAAATTAGACGACTAGAACAACGGTGATTTGACTTAGAAATTGTAGTTCTGACCCTAAAGATCAATAAAATAGTATTTTGATACTTGTTCAAATATTCAACTTCTTGTTTCGTGTTTCTGTAGTATTACCAAAAGCTCTTTAAATTTATCCTAACATTATTATTGTGGAAATTTCATCTTTGCACATGTTAAATCGTTTCACCCGAGATTTTATAATTCTACAATTATAGTTGGCCAAGAAAGTTAAATTTCAAAATCATTAAAAAAAGGAATTGGGTGAGAAATTTTGATAAATTTGTATCTAATCTCGATCCCGAAACATTATTAAGCACAATATTTTAGAAGAGTAATTGATTTAGCTTGTTTTTGGCTCAACATGTAAGATTAGAACCACAATACTAAGTTCGATCCGAGATCCGTTATTTAGCGCTAGAATGAGGGGAGGTAGATTCACAAAAAATCAATAACTACGATCCGAGCTAGGAACACACGTACATATAGCTGGAACCAACACATCCAGATTAACAGGAGCAGTAGATCCCACAGATCCCGGGACACATATCATATGCTAACAGCTCGCTACAGAGGGAGCCCCCGTAACCAATTTACTGCCAGCACCATTTGGACTTAAATGCGACACTAATCGAGGTACCACCTGGATTAGAGATGTTTTCACTTTTTTGCTTCAACCTGATAGACAACAAGACATTGTGGGACAGAAATCTTTACAGAGTTTAAAAGAAATCTCTCAAGTTCAGATGGAGCAGCAAGCGTGTATCAACTCGCTGGTGACCTCGTTGCCGAGGAGCCTACAAGGTACAACCTTGGTACGACGTGTGATATACCTTAGTTTTATGGATTTTTCACCATGGTATAAGTTATATTTAGAGACTATTATACATGTCTGGAGTTTGTTTTAGAGTTTTTTCAGGTTTAAGTGCGTTTTGGGCAAGTTGTGAGATTCTGAAGTGATTTGAATGCAAAACTTTGCAGATGAGTCAGATGTTTAAAAACAGATGGAGGACTTCCCTCAAATGGATGAAGCTCATATTCGGAGAAAACTAAGAAATGAGTTAGCTTTTCACTGCCACAGGTTCTAGGTCAATCCATCGGTTAGATCAATAGTTATGCTTATTTTACTGAAATGTGGTCCGTAGGACGCACAAGGGGAATCTGTTGAGCTTGTCTCTTAGTACCGCATGACACCAACTTGGGTGTAAAAAACAGTCCTCCTGATCAATTCCCGACGAGTCTTGTTTTTCTTATCTATGCTATTTATTCAAACTATGATTGATGTTATTGCTTTCATTTTGAGTAATCGATCTGTTAGATTTAAGAATTTTTAAGGTTTATGAGTAACTGTTGATTTATAGAACTGCTACGGTTATTTATATGCTCAATTAACCTCAAGCAATTCTCTCAGATAATAGTGTCATCATATAACTTAAGGATCAAATCCACATGGATTGCAGATCACAATGGACTTATGGTTTCAAGCTAAGCTAAACCAGAAATATGAAAACAATAAAACAATGCAGAAAGTAAATAGATAGGTAGATAGGTAAAGCGTTAGATTCAAAGATATATCAAACATGTAATCAAATCTAAAATCTATAGTTTCTTAGGGTTTTATTAAGATCTATCTTAGAACTCGAATTTTTAAGCAAGTTATCGAACTCTAGCATGCGGCGTCTGCGACGTCTCACGATGATGAAGATTGGTTTTTCTTTCATATGCCGCATTTCTTGCTTGAAATGTTCGTCGGCTTGGAGATGTTTTGCGGTGTCGCAAGGGTTTTGTTTTAACCTTACGGCAGAGAACCGTTTTGGTTTGTTTGCAGATGTTCGCAGCCAAAACTGTTATTTATGTTTTTTATGTTAAATTGTTTGATTTGTGATCGAGGAATTATGACCAAGGGGTCGCATGAATTTTTCCCTGGGAGTAAGAGTCTCCCTTCACTGTCCTTTGTAAAGAGTCGACCCTCCGAGATTTATTTCGTATATTTTATGGAAGTTTCATATAGCTCTAGGAGCTTTCTTATGAGTCTTTCCATATATGCTGCTTTTTATGGGTAAAATGTTGTGGGCTTAAAGTAAATTGTGAACATATAGAAATTGGTTGATTATCGACAAGTTCAAATTAACCGTTTGGTTTTTTGGACTGAGTCTTGTTGTATAGAATTTATTGCATGATATCTCTGGGTTATACGATAATTATTTGGGTAATCGTCACTTGGCATTCTTAGACGAATCATGGATCGTCGTTTTGCCGTTAAGTAACTGGATGGAGCAGCGGTCACTCAAAAGTTATGTCTTGGCGTAAAGGCTGTGTTAGGCCGGATAGCCAAGGACGTTGTAGGTCGAGAACTAGACCACGACACTTACGTGTTAACATTAACATCATGTTAGCTTGGGATTGTCCTTAAAGGGGATGCCGAATTCTGGTTCAGGTTTTTACGGGAAGGCGTAATTGATCGAGGGCCAAAGAGCGTTCGTCGAGATTTATAGGCCAAGTATGCCTGAGTTTTCCATGTTAAGATGGCCGATGGTTGTAGAAAACAACTTTCTACTTTAGGTTTCAGTTATACGATAATTTTCTGCAACACCTCTTTGTAAAACTTGTTATGTTAATTTTTGAAAGTTGCTTCGTATGACTCGATTTGAATATACAAAGGATTTTCCGAGTACGGTTTATAAGGAAGGATTCTCATGGAGAGTGTTTATCCCTGATTGCTCGTGATGTTTTCGAGCGAGGTTTAGGTTATCCTCATTCGCTTTTTTTTTTATTCCGAAGTCCTGTTGCATGATACCGATCTTGTTTTCCTGTCGACTGTTTTGTATAAAATGTTTTAGTTATACGAAAGTGATGGGTGACCGGTTTTGAAGATATTAAATCAGCGCTACATATGAAGATGTAAAAGTAGCGATGTTTCCGCAACTTTTACGAGAAGCGTTTCCGCTTTGATTTCAATCTTTGGTTAAAGTTGCTTAGAGTTACTCATGGAGTTTTACCAAATTTTATTTCACTATGATCTAGTCGTGGAATGTTTTCATAGGTTTTTGAGAGGAATTCTAATGACATATTTGTTTCTCGAGCGGAACGAATCGGTCAACCAGCGGTAGATCTAGTCCACAACTCGGGAGAAAGCTATCCCTTTGTTGTGCTCACTGCTACTTATGTTCTCGATTTTCTTTGTCGCAAATGTTTTTTGATGATTTTCCGTGGCTCACTTGGGTCAACGGAAACTAGGAGAAATTTTTTGATGTTTGAAGATTTCCCATATAATTTTGACTGTTTAGGTATGCCGCTAGCATTTAGACGAATCTTAAATTGTCGTTTGCTTGTGGGACAATTTTGATGAGGCATCACATTATCTAAATGATTTTATGCCTACTGTTGCGAGATTTTGCTTTGTCGAAAGCGTTTTCTTAATGCCAAGGCAAAAAGGTTTTGAAGTATTGGAGTATACGAGTATATTATATGTACATACTCCCTCCTTTTTATGAAAGAAAATGGCAAAATCGATATTTAAAGGATTTTGTACTTTTTCTCTTTCGAGGATTGGGATGTGCGACAATTTAAAGCGATTTAAAAACGACGTTAGGATTCTTGTGCGAGTTTGTCTAGTATGATTACAAGTCATAGAAACAAAGCATGTCTAGAATAATGAAAACCGTTTTTAAGTGCAGAGAGTTCTAAGAGATAAAATCGCCCCCTCCGCTGCTCGCCTTGATCTTCCTTTTTCGCCCTTGATTTGAGTTTATCTCATGCCATGATCTTTCCTTCTCTTCTCGACCTCCATGCTTATCTCGACAACTTTGAATTTATCCTCTTTTTCCATTTTATTTATTCCAGTCGAGTAAACGTCATTGAATATGGGCATATTCGAATTAAATCATAGGTGGGCTTTTATCGTGTTTTAGGCACTTTTGATCATTTTACGACTTGCGCATTTTTTACGATTATTCTCGGAGAAATCATGGATTTATCCAAAATCTGTTTTGTATTGTTGGTCCTATAAACTTATTCGTTCATGGAAAAAGTGGTGGTAAGCTAACCATTACAATCTTGACGTCTGATTAAAATTTTTTTGAAAAAAACAAGTCTTACTTTTTTTTATCGTAAAATTTCAATGGAAACTCCGATTCAGACCGAACGAAAAAAAGTTTCGATCGAGATTCGAAGGAGAACGCAAAGAAGGAGTTAAGGGTGAGTAGGATAGCAAGGAGGGAGAGTAGGAGCAATCAAAGGAGTTGGGGAGAGTAGAGATGGTTAAGGGCGAGTAGAATGGCCAAGAGGGCAAGTAAGAGCAAGCCAAGGAGTTGGGGGCGAGTAGAGAACCTTGAGGGCTAATAGAATGGCTAAGAGGGCGAGTAGGAGAAAGCCAAGGATTTGGGGGCGAGTAGAGAACCATGAGGGCGAGTACGATAGCCAAGAGGGCGCGTAGGACTGGTCAAGGGAGTTAGAGGGCGATGAGATATGTTAATTGCCTAGTCTCCCATGGGAAACTAGACATTGCATGTGTCTAGTCTCCCTCGGGCGACTAGACATTGCACGTGTCTAGTCTCCCACGGGGCACTAGACTCATTGGCGGTCTAGGCGCCCATGGGCGACTAGACTCGTTGGCGGTCTAGTCGGCCGTGGGCGACTAGAAGTTGTGCGTCTAGTCGCCTACGGGCGTCAAGACTCATTGACGGTCTAGTCCCTAGTGGGCGACTAGTAGTTGTGCATCGGCGACTAGACGTTGTTCGTCCGTAAAATTTATCTCTTATCACAAAAACCATCCGGAAGAATGTTTTTCCGATCTTTTCATGTTAGGATAGAAATTTTTTCATTCCTTGTCCAGGATAAAATACATGCAGTTTCGTTCTCATATCCTTTTTTTTAAATAGGCTCGGATTATGCAATGTAGTTTTATTCGACATTTCCAGCTCGTATGTATCTAAGGAATATTTATCGGTGGATTTTAGCCGTTGATTTTGCCATGACCGATTTTGACTCCAATAATAATCCTTTCTTGACCCAATAAAACTCAATAAAACACATCTGAATAAAACTCCAAATAGAAAGCAATATCAGTAAACCTCCCCCGAACTTAAATAACACTGTCCCAAGTGTTTTCCCGTCTCAGTTAAGTTGGAAAAATTAAAACATAAATAAAAGTACAAGGACAGTCGAAAATACCAGTCGTTGACCGATTGCTTGGTTCTCGATCTTCGTGTTTTTTACAACAAATAAAGAAAACTAAAAAGATTAGTAAAATTATAAAAATAACTTAAATTTAAAACATAACTAATAATAGTATGCCGTCTCCAACTCAGCGCTTGGGTATAGTCTTTAGCATGACGTTTACCACTTTTTGGACTAACATGGGGGTAAATCATCACTTGTTGCAAAACAAGTGTCCACATCCTCTTTGGCTGTCCATGTTCTCCATGGTGATCTCAAATTGACTCATCATGAAGGTTGTCAATGCATTTGTGTAACCAGCCAATTCTGCTATATGTGGGTATGTATATGTCATCTAATCTCCTGGATATATTGAGATAGCCTATTTAGTACCATTTTAGGCCATGTTCTATGCTCTATTTAGGGTCTATTGTGTGTCTAGGATATGTTTTAGAGTATTTACAGGTCAAGGAACGTTTTGGAGATAAATAGAGATACTTGGAGCTTTTAGAGCATTTGGAGGAGAAGAATCCGTAGATGACTATTTGAGGAGTCAAAGTACAAGACTGTCGTCGATCGACACAACCTTGGAGTCAACCGATGATGAAAGACCAAGGTCGATCGATGCTGCACACTTTCCATCGATCGACGCCCAACTCATAGACAACCAATTGAAAAGCTCAAGTTTAGAAGACAAAAGACAAGAATACCCTGGACGGGTTTTGGCCTAAGTTTTAGGGCATTTATATTTATACTTATGTATTGAGAGCATGCAGAAGTGCAATTGCAAGCGCATGCAACACAATTTACAAAGCTTTATAATTTTAGGTTTTTAGGGGAGAAGATTCAGAACTCCTTAGGGAGATTTATATTAGAACCCCAATATTTTATCAATGCATTCTATTAAGATTATTTTTGTTTCTTTGATTATGTCTTAGTAGTTATCAACTAGATTTAGGGTTGAATGATAGAAATCATGGTTTTGACCAAAATTAGGATTGCTAGTTAAGTTAATATCCATCAATTGAGTTATGCTTAATGCTTGCATTCTAGAGTAGCTAATTAGGATATTGAAAGTAGGACATGGACCGACTACGAGAGCATGTTCTATGCCAAAATAGACACCATTGAACTAGGCTGTTAGGCGCATGCGAAAGCTGGTTTAATAAGTCTGGTGGACTTATCAAATCTCGTTCACACTTCTTTCTGATTTCACCGTCGATCGACATCAGGCCATAGTCGTCGATCAATGGTCTTTTCTTTTGCTCGCATACGAGTGTTGGAGTTAAAAGGGTCATAATAGTTAATATTTGATTTCTAGTATATTTACATATTTGTGCTTCCTATCCACTTGATATAGTGTGTTTTTAGAATACTTTGGATGTGATTTATTGATCGTTCTCATGCAATTATAGGGTACTTACATCTCTATTCGAGACATTTTAGATACAAAAGAGGCTGTGGAAATTTGGAGGGAAAATGAAGAAAAGAGAAAAATTTGGACTCTGTCCCGGAGAACAACCTCAGAGAACAAGCAGAGCCTTGATCCCCGTGGGAGATGTTTTAGGAAACTGCAGAATATTTTGGGATTCACCCTAATTATATTTTCTCCTCTTTCTTGCCGCCACAAAAGCCTTATAAAAGGGAGGCACGACCATTATTAGGCCTAGACTCTTTCAGCTCAATTTTCTCTCATACTTTTCAGCAAACACTCGATTGGATTCAATACTTTGTAAAGGAGAGAGGAATCTTCACCTTGTTCTTGGAATTAGAGAAGATTTCTTGAACCCTATTTTAATTTTTGATTTCGATTAATGGAGTATTATTCAGTACTGGTTGCTGTGTTTATTGCCATGATTGCTGAGTAGTTGATATTGTTAATTTAGGGTGTTAGATTTATTTAACCTACACATATATAAGTTGTATGTTCATTGATGACCTTTATTCTAAACCTAATTTAATGCTAGCATGAATCTGATCACCTTATGTTAGATCTAGGGTTTCATCTATTCATTAACCGTGTTATAGATTGCCTGAACTGTTTAGAATAATTATTATATCCCTAATCAGCGAAAGTAGATATTAGAGTGTAATATGAACTGAATAGACCTGATCATTACTGTTCTTAGACATAATTCGGAACAAGCGACATCTTAGTCTCCGAGGCTGTTCTCTTAAAGGAACAAGCGCCACGACAGTGGGCTGTTCTAGGCACTGATCTATGTTCTGGTTTGTTCCTCAATCGAAGTTGAATAATTGTGTGGTTTAATGATATCTAACACCCATTTAATCACCCTTGGCTTGCTTTCCCCAAATTAAAAATAACGCAAACCGTACATTGCTCTCTGTTATTTTTACCTTGTTCTCTTTTAAATCTGAAAGTTTTAGCTAAGAAATTAAAACTCATAAGATATAGTGTAAAACGGTCTTCTGGAATTGAATCTCAAATACAAATTACAACTGTTAACTTGACAGTAGCAAGATCCAATTTTTAGTGTATCAAGTTTTGGCTCCGTTGCCGGGGATCAGCTTTTACCTATATTTTCTTGGTTTTATACTTTGTGTAAGACATCTAAGTTTCTCTATTTTCTTGTTTGCAGGTGATGTTCCAGATGTATGTCAAGTAAAAATACTCAAAGCAACACCTCAAGTCTATTAATCACCCTCAACAATTAAGAACTCGCAAGATTAGAAAGGAACAACCGAACTCAATCAAGACCTACTCACGCTAACATGGGCGATAACAACAATGAGCATGATCTCACTGCTGCAATGGCCCTGATGCAACAGGCCTTGCAAGCTTAACAAGCGGCTGCTCAGCAACAGCAGCAACAGGAGTAACCAACTCGTATTGGAGAATCTTCCTTGAAACTTTCCAACCACTCGCTCAGCCACTGTTCCCCCACACTGGCTTGGCAGGATTTTGAGATCAAGGCCTCCATGATCTCTCTGGTGCAGAGAAAGATGTTCCATGGTCTCCCAACAGAAATACCAATGGAACAAATCGAAACCTTTGAGGAGATCTGTGCTATGACTCGCTCAAACGGGGTTACACCTGACTTTCTCAAGTGCATGCTATTCCCGTTCTCTCTTGCCGACAAGGCATCAAGGTGGTTCAAATCACTGCCTACTGGCTCTCTCACTTCATGGGAGCAGGTTCGAGCTGCCGTCTTAAGTTAGTTATACACCAAGGCAAAAATGGCTGCTTTCAGGAACAAGATCTCCTCTTTCAAGCAGCACTGCAACGAACCTTGAATGAAGCATGGGAGCGATTCAATGACATACTCAGAGAGTGCCCTCATCACGAGTTGATCAGGACTACATTCTAGGGATTTTCTATGATGGTGTGGACTGGGAGTTCCGCAATGCTTTGAACTCTGCGAGTAAGGGAGATTTCATGACTCAAAATACTGAAGGAGCGTTTGAGCTGATAGAGAACATGGCTTCTAGCTCAGCCAACAAGAACCCAGAGACTGATCGCTCCAAGAAAGTCAACAGCATTGATGCTCAATGGAAAGATGAACTCACTGACAAGGTTGATCTGCTCCTCAAGAGCAACGAAGGTCAAGTCTTGTATATGGAGGAATCTACACTTGAGCAGATAGCTAAGGACCAGGCCGCAGAAGATGGAAACAAAGGAGATGATCACCAGGAAGTGCTCTACATCAACGGTCAAGGGTATGTTCAGAACATGAACTACTACCAAAACTCAAACTACAGGAACAACCCCAACTTGCTCTCTTACCGGAGGAACAACGTAGAGAACCCTAGGGATCAGGCCCAGAACAATCAAGCTCAATGTTCTGCTCAGAAAAGAGGGTTTCCACATAAATTTCAGGGAAAGACCTTCGTCTTCAGTCAGTCTCAGAACCGTTTCCAGAACCAGGATCAACACCAGAACCAGCAGAGCAATCAGCAAAATGCTCCAGCAGTATCAAGCGGACTGCGGGACGAGCTCAAGGTCTTAGGGAACATGTGCATCAGCTGCTCCAGAGTCAAAAGGTTCAGGTCAAGGCGTTGAACCAGGCTACCAAAGAGATCAACAACAGGATGGACAATATGTTCACTGAACTGAATTCTAAGTATGACACTGTGAGCAGCCACATGAGGCAGATCGATGTACATCTAGCTCAAATAGCTGAAAGTGTCAAGAGGCAGAAAGGGACACTTCCTGGAAAAACTAATAAGAATCCCATGGATTGTAATGCAATTGAGCTGAGAAGTGGAAAGCAACTCACGGACCAAGTACCTAGAAGATTTACTGCAGCTGAAAAAGGAAAGCAGAAGGAGACAGAACAACCTATAGAGGGTGTTCTGGTTGGAGAACAAAAGAGAGAACAACCCCCAGAGGTTGTTCCCCAAGTGAATGTCACACCTTCCGAGACTCCTCCTGTTTGAGTCTACACCCCTAAGGTGCCATATCTGTTCCAGCTAAGAAATCTGGTAAAGACCGTGAGGAGATGAAGTATTTGAAGATGCTTGAAGAGTTCACGATCAAACTCCCTTTGCTTGATGTGATCCATATGATGTCCTCAATGCAAAGTCTGATGAAGGGGTTGATCTCAAGAAAGGTATCAGGGGACAGCAAAGTGATGTTGATCTCTAAGGAATGCAGTGTTGTGCTGCAGAACAAGGTGATCAAGAAACTGGGTGATCGAGGCAAGTTTGTTCTCTCGGTCCAGATTGGGGAGACTACTTTCGCATGCTCTCTATGTAATCTCGGCTCCAGTCTCAAACTTATGCCCTACTCTGTAGCTAAGCGTCTGGGATTTACCAAGTTCAAGCAGACCATAATCTCTTTGGTGTTTGCTGACAGATCAATCAAGCTGCCAGTGGGTGTTCTCGAAGATATCAATGTTCAAATCGGCAATACTATGATCCCAGCCGATTTTGTGGTTCTAGAACTTGATGAAGAACCCAAAGATCCACTCATTTTGGGACGTCCTTTCCTTTGTCCAGCTGGTGCAATTATCGACGTGAGGAATGGGAGGATTGATCTCCAACTAGGAGACATCTTGATGAAGTTTGAGATGGATAAACTGCTCAAGAGACCAATGCTGGATGGGCAGACTTTCACTGTGGATGAAGATAATGATGTCTTGCAACCTCAAGAAAGAATGATTGAGGAGATCTTAACCGATGATTCACTTGAAATCGCACTGATCAAGGCTGAAGCTGAGCAGAACATCTTGAACATAGACGCTGCTGGGTATGCAAAGATGATGGACTCCTGCAAAAGCATGGAGAGGATGGTCACCTATCTGAGCTTAAGCAAAGGAGAACAGGCCAAACCAGCAGGAGCGACTGTTCCGATCGACCAGCTCAAGGACCCATGGAGCGATCTCAAGGCTCCGAATGTCGAACTCAAGTCCCTACCCACAGGACTCAGGTATGCGTTCCTAGGTCCAAACTCCACATATCTTGTCATTGTTAATTCTAAACTGAACAATGTGAAAATTGCCTTGCTCTTGTGTGAACTTAGAAAATATCGAAAGCCTTTTGGAAATTCACTAGATGATATTCCTGGAATTTCACCTGATTTATGCATGCATAGGATACATCTAGAAGATGAATCTATGAATTCTATAGAACATCAGAGGAGGTTAAATCCAAATCTAAAAGATGTTGTAAAGAAAGAGATAATGAAACTTCTAGAGGCTGGAGTGATCTATGCGATCTCTGATAGCAAATGGGTTAGCCCTGTTCATGTAGTCCCTAAGAAAGGTGGAATCACTATGATAAAAATGATAAAAATGAATTGATAACTACTAGGACTGTAACTGGACATCGCATGTGCATTGATTTTCAAAAATTAAATGCTGCAACTCGTAAGGATCATTTTCCATTTCCATTCATTGATCAAATGCTTGAGAGATTGGCTAACCATCCGTACTACTGCTTTTTAGATGGTTAGTCAGGTTTCTTTCAGATTCCCATCCATCTAGATGATCGGGAGAAGACGACATTCACTTGCCCTTATGGTACATTCTCCTACAGGCGCATGCCCTTTTGTTTGTGTAATGCTCCAGCAACGTTGTAACGTTGTATGATGTCCATTTTGCTGACTTAATTGAGGATATTATGGAAGTATTTATGCATGATTTCAGTGTCTATGGGAGCGCATTTTCTGTTTGTTTGTCAAACTTGTGCAGGGTATTGCAGCGATGTGAAGAGAAGCACTTGGTGCTGAATTGGGAGAAATACCATTTCATGGTGAAAGATGGAATAGTGCTTGGTCACAAGGTTTCTGAAAAGTGGATCGAGGTAGACAAGGAAAAGATTTAGGTGATGATGAGATTACAGCCACCTAACTCAGTCAAGGGTATCAAAGGTTTCTTGGGACACGCTGGTTTCTGCAGGAGATTCATCAAGGATTTCTCCAAAATCGCGAGACCACTCACGAGGTTGCTCTGCAAGGAGACCAAGTTTGACTTTTACACCGACTGCTTGACCCCGTTTCATACGATCAAGGGTTCCCTGATCAGTGCTCCGATTGTGCAACCACCAGTTTGGGACGTTCCCTTTGAGATCATGACAGACGCCAGTGACTTCGCAGTGGGAGCAGTTTTGGGTCATAAAAAATATTAGAAGCTGCATGTAATCTATTATACGACCAAGACCACGGATGAAGCACAATGTCGCTATGCAACCACTGAGAAGGGGTCTTGGCGATTATTTTTGCCTTTGAGATATTCTGATCCTATTTGGTTGGATCCAAGGTGATGGTACACACTGATCACGCAGCCTTGAGGTACTTGTTGACAAAGAAAGACGCAAAGCCACATTTTATGAAGTGGATCTTATTGCTCCAGGAGTTTGATCTAGAAATCAAGGACAAGAAAGGCATTGATAATGGTGTTGCTGATCACTTGTCCAAAATGAAAATCAAGGAACATACTGCTCTCCGATGCTTGTTCCCCCAACCCAGAACAGTTTGTAGCAGCGATCAAGAAGAGGTACCCAAATATACCATGGTTCAGTGAGATTTCAAATTACTTAGCTGCTGAGATAGAGTCAGTGGAGTTTGCTGGTAATGAGAAAAGGAATTTCTTGAGAGATGCCCGCCATTACTTTTGGGATGAGCCATACCTATGTCGACATTTCAAAGATGGAGTGTTCGGGATATGTGTAGATGAAGCAGAGATTCCAGGGATACTACATCACTGCCACGGTTCTTCTTATGCTAGGCACTTTGCGACCTTCAAGATAGTTTCGAAGGTACTTTAAGCTGGCTTTTGGTGGCCAATGATGTTTAGGGATGCTAACGCCTTCATATCAAGATGTAACACATATCAAAGGCAAAGGAACATTAGTAGGAGGAACGAGATGCCTCATAATTTCATCTTGGAGATCAAGGTCTTTGACTGCTGGGGAATAAACTTCATGGGGCCCTTTCCTAAGTCATTCTTGAGTGAGTATATCTTGGCCGCGGTGGTCTATGTGTCCAAGTGGGTTGAGGTGCTGGCCAACCCCACAAACGATGCTAAAGTGGTGGTCAAGATGTTTAAAACCATTATCTTTCCAAGATTTGGGATTCCTAGAGTGGTTATTAGTGATGGAGGCACTCATTTCATCAATAAGGTTTTTCAAGGTTTGTTGAAGAAAAACGGTGTCAAGCACAAGTTAGCAACCCCTTACCATCCGCTAACCAGTGGTCAAGTCGAGGTTGCAAACAGAGAGATCAAGAGCATTCTTCAGAAGACAGTGAGCACAACGCGAAAGGATTGGTCGCTCAAGCTAGACGATGCTCTATGGTCATACAAAACAGCCTACAAGACACCTAGCGGGACCACACCCTACGACCTGGTCTATTGTAAAGCGTGCCACCTACCTGTGGAGCTTGAGTACAAGGCAGCTTGGGCTCTGAAGTTACTCAACTTTGACATCAAGACTGCAGCACAAAGGCGTTCCATTCAGCTCCATGATCTAGAGGAGATTAGGAATCTTGCCTGTGAAAGCTCCAAAATCTACAAGGAAAGAACAAAGGCGTATCATGACAAGCGGATTATCAACATGAATTTTGCACCAAACGACCTTGTTTTTCTGTTAAACTCAAGGGTGAAGCTGTTCCCTGGTAAGTTGAAATCAAGGTGGTCTGACGCCTTCACCATCAAGGAAGTCAGATCCTACGGAGCTCTTGTGTTGTTGGACACGAGAGGAGGTGAGTTCGTTGTGAATGGTCAGCGCTTGAAGCCATATCTTGTCGACACAACCATCGCAGAAGGTGAAGAAATTCCTTTAGGCGATTCCTCTTCCCCTTGATCCTCCAACCCAGTCAAGCTATTGACTTAAACTAAGCGCTTGGTGGGGGGCAACCCACTGGTAAGTGTGTATATAATTTAGATTTTCGTTGTTACTTTTTTTTTTATTTTTGCTTTTATAAGTTTCATGATTAAACAAGAAAAACCCGAGTTACCACATTTGGAGAACAAGGTAACTCAAGAGAACAAGGTGACCCTGTTCTCTGATGTTGTTCCATGCCAGGTAAGTGACTCAAAAAAAATCTTAAAAAAATTAAGGTTGTTCCATGATTCTATTTCACACCATAGATGGTGTGAAGTAAGTCCGGGGGAGGCACTTATGTTGTGTGCTTTGTTACTTATTTTTTTATGCTTTTTTTAGGATTTTCTTATTTGCTTATATCGAGCCTGCTGTGATTTATTGAGCCAGTCTAACGTTGTTGGAACTAGGACCCTATTTTATGATGATCATTAACCTCTGTGTGCTTCTAGTTATCTTATCCAGTGACCTTAGCAGTGACAAAAGACCTACACTTGGACCTGGAACACCTTGACATTATCACTTTGTTTTCCAGAAGCCTTCTGCTTGTAATGTTATACCTGTATAACTTAACTCCATCTAACTTGAGCCTAATATTGACTAAAATGCTTAGAATGATCAGCACAAGAGCAGGGAAAAGAGATCACACTCAGGACTCCTATAAAATCAAAAGAAGGGCATCAGAACCATCATCATCATCATCATCTTCATCATCATCATCATCATCATCATCATCATCTTCATCATCATCATCATCATCATCATCATCATCATCATCATCATCTATTCAGTTAAAAAAATGTTATCTATTTAAATTCCCATTGATGATTGAGAGAGGAAGATAGAATTTAGAAGCAGTGTCTCTGATTGGGAAAAAATATCGGCGGTGAACAAGTTTGAGAGATCAAGGTGGGGAGAACAAGCAAAACGAGTTAGGCTGTGGAGATTAATGGATCCATCCTCTCTTACAATTCTGTGTAATCCCCTATATTCCTCTAGAGAAAATGGTAACCACTAAAACTTGCAGCCCCACAAACAGAAAAAGCATGTTCATACCTAGTGTCGTCCACCCTGTCAAGTGCTGTGATAAGATATGCTCACGCCAGAATATAAGGAGTTTTGTTCGAAAGGTGTAACATTGCAGGTTTGACACACAAAGTATGGAGCCGATTTTGAAAAGCAGTCAGCGGTGTTCTGGTAAGGGTGTGCGGTCCTAGATGCACATCTTGTATGGTTAAGAGATTTGTGGTTAAAGAATGGTTACTGAGAATATGAGAGTTCCCACACCTTGAGTCCTATCTAGCCTGTTCTAATGCTTGAATTTGTTTGAGGACAAACAAAGATCTAAGTCTGGGGGAATTTGATATAGTGTGTTTTAGCATACTTTAGATGTGATTTATTGATCTTTCTCATGCAATTATAGGGTACTTACAGCTCTATTCGAGACATTTCAGGTACAAAAGAGGCTGTGGAAATTTGGAGGGAAACATGTACAAAAACAGGAAAATTTGGATTCTGTCCCGGAGAACAACCCCAGAGAACAAGCAGAGCCTTGATCCCAGCGGGAGATATTTTAGGAAACTGCAGAATCTTTTGGGATTAGACTTAATTATATTTTCTCCTCTTTCCATCCACCACAAAAGCCTTTTAAAAGTGATGCACGACCATTATTAGATGTAGACTCTTTCAGCTCAATTTTCTCTCATACTTTTCAGCAAAAACTCGATTGGATTCAATACTTTGTAAGGGAGAGAGGATCTAGCAATTAGAGAGATTTCTTGAACCCTATTTTTAGTTTTTGATTTTGATTAATGGAGTATTATTCAGTATTGCTTGCTGTGTTTATTGCCATGATTGCTGAGTAGTCAATATTGTTAGTTTAGGGTGTTAGGGTGTTAAATTCATTTAAGCTACACATAAATAAGTTGTATGTTCATTGATGGCCTTTATTCTAAACCTAATTTAATGCTAGCATGAATCTGATCACTTTATGTTAGACCTAGGGTTTCATATATTCATTAACCGTGTTATAGATTGCATGAACTGTTTAGAATAAGTATTATATCCCTAATCAGCGAAGGTAGATATTAAGGTGTAATATTAACTAAATAGACCTGATCGTTACTTTTCATAGACAGAACTCAAAACAAGCGACAACTTAGTCACCGAGGCTGTTCTCTGAAAGGAACAAGTGCCACGACAGTGGGCTGTTGTTTTGACTGATTTATGTTATGGGCTTGTTCCTAAATCAAACTTGAGTAATTGTGTGGCTTAATGATATCTAACACTCGTTTAATCACCCTAGGCTTGCTTTTCCCCAAATTGAAAAAAACTCAAACCGTACCTTGCTCTCTATTATATTTACCCTGTTCTCTGTTAAATATGAAAGTTTTAGCTAAGAAATTAAAACTCATAAGATATAGTGTAAAACGGTCCTCATGAATTGAATCTCAAACACAACAACTACAACTGTTAACTTGACAGTAGCAAAATCCAATTTTTACTGTATCACCACTATAATCCATTAGACTTGAAACCCTAGATCTAGCATATTTAGATTTGCATCAAGTTAGTTTATTTGAATATATTTGCATTATTAGCATATTTCCATATTGCATCTCTACTTCTTGATAAGGAATATTTCCTTAACTGATTGTTTGTCACCAATATATATTCGCTTAGCTTAATCTTTAGAAATAAGAAATCTATTCTGTGCCATTACTCTTTGTAGATTTGATCCCTAAGTACTACACCTGATCTCTTTTGGCAAGAGTACTAATTTGATAGTGATTAAGACTAGGGTTAATTTGATAGTGATTTGTTTAGGATATTTATACCCTGCTAGAACAATAAAAAAATTCATGTCAAATTTGGCGCCGTTACCGGGGAGCATTGATCGCTAATAGATTTAATTTCTAGGATTAGTTTAGGGTTATTACTACATTGAAGTTACTAAATTTTTCTTCTCCTTATTTTTTAGGTGCATGCAAAGACATACCAGGAGCAATAAAAGACAAGAACTACTATTCTCTGACCCCGATAGACTCAAACGTACGATTCACAAAGAAAGACAACAAGCATCGATTGACAGCACCAACACCGCGTTGACCGACACTTCTTTATGGACAGCATCGATCGACATCATAACTCAAACATCGACCGACACTGATCACATAGAAACGATCAAAATCAGCTTACCCGCATCGATCGGCTGAAGTAGACGAGTTCAGGTTGTTGCAATTTTAGTATTGATTTGGGATGAGAATGGAGACATGCATGACCTAGACGGTCATCTGCGTAATGCAGCAGGTCAAAGGATCGAAGGGAAAATAGAAGCTGGACAGGTGCACCAGCTCAGTGCACTAATTGAGGATGATTTTTTGGTTGAGGTGAAGAGAGAAAAGCTACAAGAGTGAGGATTCCGTGTAGAAAATTTGAGTTTGCCCGACAGTTCACACGGACATCGATCGACACTGGTTACTGGGAATTGATCGACGGTCCCTGTAGAGTTAGCATAATCGGGAAAATCTTTGAGCGTCGTTCGACAAGTCGATCGACGGTTCCCAGCGGCAAAAAGGTTCAATTTCCAAAGATCACGAATATGACAACTCCGGAGCAGAAGATGGGTGCATCAGAGCCTATGATGGTTGATAAAACTGCCAAGGGTCACCCCAGGAAGAAACATAGAATTAGTCTGAAGAAGAAAAGTGATCTTGGGAAGTTTGTGATTCCATGCTTTATCAAGGGCAAAAAATACCCCAATGCCCTATGTGATACTGGATCATCAGTGAGCATTATGCCAATAACTATGGCATAGGAGCTGAACCTGAAAGTGGAACCCTCTAGTGATTCCTTCACATATCCAGACTTCTCAAAAGTGAACTCACGAGGGATGGTAAAAGATGTTCCAGTGCAGATTAACAACACTTTAGTACCAGTAAACGTCCACGTGATGGACATCAGGATAGATTGGAATTCTTCCTTGCTACTTGGAAGAGCTCTCATGGCTACCGTGGGAGCTATCTGCGATATGAAATTAAACAGGTTGTATCTATCTCTAATTGATCAAAATATTTTCTATGAACATGTCAAGGATAAGAATAAGGCTACTATGATTGAATTGTTTGATGATGCAAAACTTGTGGCCACATGTTTCTGCGATTATGACTTCAATGAAGAGTCGGAAGATGGAGCATCAATTGACACCCAACCCAGAATATCGGTCAACACGCTTGCAGTTCAGCAATCGGTCGACACACTTGCAGTTCAGCAATCGGTTGACACCCACCCTTTTATCGATCGACACTCACATTCCAGAACTGATCAACAACTGCAACACGAATGGTGGTTACAGCACAGCCTACGCCGAGTACGACGAAGACTACAGAGAAGAAGAGATGATCGAGTACCGTGGTATTAATATGGAAGAGGCTGGTGTTTTTCATATTTCGCATCGACTCAGGAAATCGACATCGATCGACAGTAACCCTATGCCATCGATCGATTCAGCTGCAGAACGCGAGAACGCGAGAAGGAATATGGTTATCTACAACTAGACAAGTTCGGTATCATGAGAGATCCAGACGGTCACGCAAGAGCTATGGTTGAAAGATTGCTTAATGTCACGAGGGAAGACAATGCAGACATTCTTGCCATGGCTAATGGAGCTGGAAACCATTTCGTGCAGCAGTCTGGTTATCGAGCATCGATCGGGTCACCATACACCATCGATCGACACGCATCCAGTATGCAAAGGATATGGTGAAGATTACAGAGAGGAAGGGCACACTGAATATCGCGGCCTGGCATCAGAAGACGCTGGCTGGGTAATGAACGCAAGAGTGGATAATCAAGCATCAATCACAGGCTACTCCTGGCCTTCGAATGACATCAGATGCGAACCAGAACACGAATATGGAGCAGAAGAGACATATATTGGTAATTTTACACCAGATGAGTTTGGAATTTTTAGAGACCTAGAGGGACGTGCACGGGCCTTTCATGGGCGAATCCTACATTTATCCGAGGAGGATGTAGCAGATGCCCTTATTATAGCTAATGATCGAGTACTTTATTTGGAATACAGAAACAGCCATCGATCGACGCGCACCATTCAGCATCGATCGATATTGAGGAACAGAGGAACGAGCCGATCCGTACTGATCCATACACTTTCAAGCCACCATCGATCGACAGCAAGTTAAGGTCATCGACCGATTGCAAAGCAAGGTACGAGAACTTTAGATACTGAAGGCAACAAAATTTTCCGCTGGGAAAAGAAAGATGAGTATGGCGTCTACAGAGATGAGAATGGTAATGCATGAGCTACAGACTAAAGAATAGTGAATGTGCAAACTGAAGACATCATAGCAGTTCTAGAGAGAGCTAATTTACTTGAGCAGAGCTACATATGTTTACCAGAACATGCAGCAAGGTTTGCTATGTCTAGGAAGGATCAACAGACATACAACAAAGAAGAGATTGATGATATTGTGAACGCGATCTAAATAACTCAAGATATGTCACTATAGAGGCACCATCAGTCGACATTAAATCGCGACCATCGATCGATCACACACGCCTACCATCGATTGATACTCTTTACAGAGTCTGGTATCGAGTTTTTCTACTTAATCTATTTACTTATGATTTATTTTTTCCTAACCAATATGGGACGGATTACACTGGGGACAGTGTAATTTAAGTCTGGGGGAGGTTCGCTAATGCTATTTAATTTGTTTTGAGTTTTACTATATATATAATTATATAAGTTTCTTAAAAAGTTTTATTGAGTCAAGAAGGCGACTATTATCAAGATTTATTATTGATTAACCACACTTTAGCACCATTTTTAGAAGGTTGTTGCAGAGATTACTAGAGATACCAAAGTGGATCATCCTGCCACTATATCACACTTGCTTAGAAAGTTTTAAGGAACTGAAGCTGATTTCCAACACTAATCCTGACATTATTTGCTTGCTTTGGGGCTTGGTATACACTAGATCGGATTGCTTCTGCAACTCTGTAAGTACAAGTCATTGCACCTTTGGTTCCCTTCTCTCTTTATCTTCAGCATCTACCTAATCGCTTAAAAGATTGAGATGTCTTCCCGAGATACTGAGGGGTAGGTAAATTACCTATGATCCCATTATTCTAATTCGAAGAAACGGTCACACATTGTTGGAAGCAAGGGGTAGGTACATTACCGATCACCCCACTATTCGCCTACAACTTTTCCCAAAAAGCAAAAGAAGAAAAAAGAAAACACAAGCAAGGCAGAAGTGCAAGTGCAAACACAAGCAAGGCTTCACACAATTTACAAAACATTATAGTTTTAGGTTTTTAGGGGAGAAGATTCATAACTCCTTAGGGAGTTTTGTATTGGAACCCCAATATTTTATCTATGCATTCTATCCAGACTCTTGTTTTTCTTTGATTATGTCTAAGTAGTTATCAACTAGAGTTAGGGTTGAATGATACCAATCATGAATTAGCCAAAAATTAGGATTGCTGGTTAAGTTAATATCCATCAATTAAGTTGTGCTTAATGCTTGCATTTTAGAGTAGTTGACTAGGATCTCGAAAGTAGGACATGGACGACTACGAGAGTAGGTTTTATGCCAGAATAGACTCTATTGAACTAGGTTGTTAGGCGCAAGCGAGAGCTGGTCTAATAAGTCTGGTGGACTTATCAAATCTAGTTCACACTTCCTTCTGATTTCACCGTCGATCGACATCAGGCCATAGCCGTCGATTGATGGTCTTTCCTTTTGCTCGCATACGAGAGGTTGAGTTAAAAGAGTCAGAATAATTAATATTTGAGTTCTAGTATATTTACATATCTGTGCTTCCTATCCACTATAATCCATTAGGCTTGAAACCCTAGATCTAGCATATTTATATTTGCATCAAGTTAGTTTATTAGAATATTTCCATATTGCATATCTACTTCTTGATAAGGAATATTTCTTTAACTGATTGTTTGCCACCAATATATGTATTCACCTACCTTAATCTTTAGAAATAATAAATCTATTGTGTGCCATTGCTCTTAGTGGATTCGATCCCTAAGTACTACACCTGATCTCATTTGGCAAGAGTACTAATTGTATGTTAAGAGTAGTGTTAAGTTGATAGTGATTTGTTTAGGATATCTATACTATGCTAGAACAATAAAAACACGCATGTCAGATATCTTCCATCATCATGTTTTGAGATGCATAAAATCCATCAAGATTATCTTCTAGTAGCTTCTCAGTTACCAGTCTCTGTCTAAATGGTCTGCGTAAAGCGTTGATCGATGGTCGAGCTTGTTCGTCGGTTGATGGTGCTTCGTCTGCTCCATTTAGATGTTGTTTCCGAACCAACAGAAAAGTAGAGTCCATCTTTTTCTTCATCTTCTCCATGAACGTAGTTAACCAGCTAATACAGTTGTTGAATGGGTAATAAATATCATCAATCCTCTTGTAGTAGTCATCCATCAGCATCTCCTAGGCTATGTAGATTCCTTGTACCATGTCATCTTTTGCTGCTCTGCTGTAGTAGTCAGCTGATGGCCTGGTTTCCTCAAAATTCTCTGCTGGTAAACGCAGATGAGTGTAACCGACCACTGCTGCTCTTTGGAGAATCTTTCGCATGTTTTCCCTTGACACGTTGATGATTCTGTCATCTATGTCTCGTGCATTGCCATCTTCATCTCTATAAATTCCATACTCATCTATGGTTTCCCAATGAAATCTTCTCCTAGCTGGATCCTTATAGGATTCGTACCCTTCTTTCACATTGGCATCGGTCGATGGTATAGGGCTATCATCGATCGATGTAGCAATCCAGGTTTCATTGTATCCTATGAAATCTCCAGGTTCCTCTAGTGTGAGAGCACCGTTCTTGACTGCTTCTTCTTCTATATAGGATTCATCCTAATCTAGGTTAGCTGTATCATGCCCTAGGTCAGGGTTGTTGTCGATCGATGTCAAAGCGTGGGTATCGATGAAATGTTGGTTGGGATCGTCGATAGATGTGTTGGGATGGTTATCGATCGATGTTCCATCGGCAGGGTCATTCTCTTGCTCGAAATCGCAGAAACATGTGGCCACAAGTCATGGTTAATGAACCAAACCAATTAGAGCAATTTTGGTTCTAGTTTGAGCAGGCTCATACAAGTGATTTTGATCAATAAGAAATATATACAACATGTTTTTCTTTATGTTGCATACTACTCCTACTGTGGCCATGAAATCTCTTCCAAGTAGCAGGGATGAATTTTGCTCCATTTGGACGTCCAAGACATGAAAGTCTAGAGAAATTAGGGCATCGCCGATTTGTACGTGGAGGTCATTGAATTTTCCTCCTGAATTCACCTTAGAGAAATCAACAAAAATGAATGAATCACTAGAAGGCTCCATCTTTAAGCTTAGCACCTCTGCCATGTTCTTGGTATAATGCTTACTGAAGAACCGGTGTCGCAGAGTGCATGAGGGAAGTCATGTCCCTTGATGTTGCAGGGAACTACAAACTTCCCAGGGTTGCTTCTCTTGCTCAACTTGACCCTCTGCTTTATCTTCTCCCTCAGATGATTAAACATTTGCTCAATGTTCTCATCAGTCTCCTTGGTTTCTCTGAAGAACATCCACAATCTGTGAGTGTAATAAGCTTCCTTGAATGGGGCTTATAAAGGATTCCGAGGACTCTCTTAGCAAATCTGTCCATCTCTTTTTCATGAGCTTCCCTTCTAAGATGCTTAGGGACCTTCTTCTTTCTTGTAGAATTTCTATCCATAGCTTCCTCAATTACCGTAGGTACTGGTTCATCAGTCTGTCATGGTTTGGGTAGGATAGGTTTCGAGTGCCAATTAGCATATAAAAGACTCACATCTATGCTTGGCAACCGACATCCTTTTGTTTCAAACTGCCGTCGATCGATGGTAGGGTGTGGATGTCGATCGAAGTCCATCTCTTCATACAATTCCATGGATTCTTCAGGTACTGTCGATCGATGGTTAACTTCAGATGTCGATCGATGGTTAACTTCAGATGTCGATCGATGGTCGTTTGAAGGGGATTCACATGAGTTACTTCCTCCCGGTGCCTAAATTTTTCCACTACTTGCCAAAAATCATCATGTATGATGGCACTGACGTGGTGCTTCTGTCCAGACTCTATCGTTTCCTTGATCAAGGCTTCTTGTCTTCTCACGGCTTCACTGGTTTGAACAACTTGATTCTTTCGCTTCTTGACATGGGTGTTGAAAGCTTCAAATTTGGTATTGAGGTTGGCATAGACAGCATTGATATCCGTGTTTTTATTTCTCTAGCAGAGTATAAATATCCTAAGACAATTACTATTAAATTAACCCTAGTCTTAACACACAAATAGTACTCTTGCCAAAAGAGATCAGGTGTAGTACTAAGGGATCGAATCCACAGAGAGCAATCACACACAATAGATTTCTTATTTCTAAAGATTAAGCTAGGTGAATATATATATATATATATATATATATTGGTGGCAAACAATCAGTTAAGGAAATATTCCTTATCAAGTAGTATAAATGCAATATGGAAATATTCTAATAATGCGAATATGGAAGTATTTAATAAAATAACTTGATGCAAATGAAAATATGCTAGATCTAGGGTTTTAGTCATAATGGATTATAGTGGATAAGAAGCACATATATGTAAATATACTAGAATTCAAATAGTAACTATTCTGACCCTTTTAACTCCAACTCTCGTATGCGAGCTAAAGGAAAGACCATCGATCGACGACTATGTCCTGATGTCGATCGACGGTGAAATCATAAGGAAGTGTGAACAAGATTTCATAAGTCCACCAAAATTATTAGACCAGCTCTCGAATGCGCCTAATAACCTAGTTCAATGGAGTCTATTCTGGCAAAGAACCTACGCTCGTAGTCGTCCATGTCCTACTTTCGAGATCCTAGTTAGGTACTCTAGAATGAAAGCATTAAGCACAACTCAATTGATGGATATTAAGTTAACTAGCAATCCTACTTTTGGGCTAATCCATGATTGCTATTATTCAACCCTAAATCTAGTTAATGACTACTCACACATAATCAAAGAAAGAACAATAGTCTGAATATAATGCATAGATAAAATACTGGGGTTCCAATAAAAATCTTTCTAAGGAGTTATGAATCTTCTCTCCTAAAACCATAAAACTATAAAGATTTATAAGGTGTGTCAAGCCTTGCCTACGCTTGTACTTGCACACTTTTCATGCTCTCAATACATAAGCATAAATATAAAAACCCTAAAACTAGGTCAAAACTCGTCTAGGGCATTCTTATCATTTGTCTTCAAAACTTGGGCATTTCAATCGGCTGTTTGCGAGTTAGGCGTCGATCGATAGCAAGTGTGCAACATCGATCGACCTTGGTCTTTCATCATCGGTCGAATCCAGGGTTGTCTAGTCGATCGATGACAGTCTTGTACTTTGACTCCTCAAATAGTCAGCTACAGATTCTTCTCCTCTAAATGTTTCAAAAGCTCCAAGTATCTCCATTTATCTCCAAAAGTCCCTGGACCTGTAATCACTCTATAACATATCTTAGACACACATAATATACCATAAATAGAGCGTAGTACATGGCCTAAAACTGGTAATAAATAGGCTATATCAACCCCCCCCCAGACTTAACCTTTTGCTTGTCCTCAGCAAACTTAGCATGTGAAAGAGGTTTTGAAAAGCGGAGACTCACATAATGTCTAAGTATAATTGTCACCTTACTTTGTTGCAACAACATCCTATCAAGTCAATCACAAAGAAACTTTATATACCCTTTCCTAGTATACCAACCAAATCTAGTCTACCAACAGCTTAGCAAATACTTGTGTGACTCACCCCTCTACTGATTTCATTTCTTTGCATAAAATAAAGTGTAGGCTTTACCTTGGGAATATCTATCAAAAGACACATGGACTCTACCTCTGCAAGTATCTGATCAACTAGACACAAAGTCTTCTCTGATTCCTTTCTTCCCACTTTTCTATCTGAATCCTCTTAGATCTCAAACGTAATGGACAATGATGCTGATACAGTCCATCTTGCTATCTCATTTTTAATGTTCCTCTTCTTTTCTATTCTTCTTCTTTTCGTTTGCTTTTTGAGCAAAGTTGTGGGCGAATAGTGGGGTCATCGGTAATGTACATGCCCCTCGCTTCCAACAATGTGTGATCGTTCCTCCAAGTTAGAATAGTGGGGTCATAGGTAATTTTCCTACCCCTCTGCATCTCGGGAAGTCATCTCAATCTTTTAAGCTATTAGGTGATATGCTGAAGAGAAAGAGAGAAGGGAACCAAAGGTGGAATGACTTGTACCTACAGACTTGCAGAAGGAATCCAATCTAGTGTATTAGAAGTCCCAATGCATGAAGATAATGTCAGGATTAGTGTTGGAAATCAGCTTCGGTTCCTTCAAACTTTCTAAGCAAGTGTGATATAGTGGCATGGTGAGCCACTTTGGTATCTCTAGTAATCTCTACAACAACCTTCTAGAAATGGTGCTAAATCTGGTTAGTCAATAATAAATTTTGATCATAGTCCCTTTCTTGACTCAATAAAACTTTTTGAAAAACTTATATATATATATAGCAAATAAAACTCAAAACAAATCAACTAGCATTAGCGAACATCCCCCAGACTTAAATTACACTATCCCCAGTGTAATGCGCCCCGGATTGGTTAGAAAAAATTAAATCATAAGTAAATAAATTAAGTAGACAACTCGACACCAGACTCTGTAAAAGAGTATCTATCTATGGTAGGCGTGTGTGGTCGATCGATGGTCGCGATCCAATGTCGACTGATGGTCGCGATCCAATGTCGACTGATGGTGCCTCTATGGTGTTTATCGATGGTGACCTAAACAGTCTATATAAAAAAGTAAAACACGAAATAAGTAGTAGTATAAGTAGAACCGAAAGACAAACTTACTAACCAATGGGTTGCCTCCCACTTAGCGCTTGGTTATAGTCTTAAGCTCAACGTTTTGAACTCTCTGACCAATATGAAGTTGGATCAACACTTGGAAAACAAGCGTCTACAACTTCTTTGCTCTTCTGAAACCATGTACTAATGAAGTTCCTTATTGCCTCATCTCCTCTGGTTTTCTCATTCCTTGTAATTGTTCTGGCAAACAGCATGGAATGCATTCCCTCTTGTAGTTTCTCGATACTGTGTTGTAGCATTCTAAGTCTGGCAAATGTAGTCTTTGATAAATCCTCCAATTGCTGGGATATATCTTCCTTCATCAGTCTCTGAGAAAAAGCAATCTCATCAAACCTATTTTCCAATTCTATCTGTGCTACCGTCTTCTGCTCGTTGGCTTCGATGTCGATCGATTGCCTGATGTCGCATCGATCGATGACCTGTTGTATGTCCCATTAGCATGCTGTCTCTGAACAATATCCAATTCTTGCTTTATCTCATCCATGAGTGCAGTCAAAGAGGTGAGGCAGTTGTCTATAGGATAGTAGACATCATCCAACCTCTTGTAGAAATCATCAAGTGACATCTCTTGAGCTCTGTAGATCTCATGCACAATATCATCAATCTCTTCTTTGCTGTATGTCTGTTGATCTTTCTTAGACATAATGCTCTTTGCTGCATGTTCTGGTAAACATATGTAACTCTTCTCAAACAAATTAGCTCTCTCTAGAACTGCTCTGATGTCTTCGGCTTACACATTCACTACCCTTCCGTCTGTAGCTTGGGCATTACTATTCTCATCTCTATAGATGCCATACGCATCTTTCTTTTCCCAGTGGAAAAGTCTGTTGCCCTCAGTATCAAATGCTCTCGTACCTTGCTCGAAACGCCAGTCGATCGATGTCCTGATGGTGTTGTCGATCGATGGATGCTTAAAAGTGTATGGATCAGTTTAGATTGGCTCGTTTTTCTGCTCATCAATATCGATCAATGCTGAATGGTGCGCGTCGATCGATGGCTGCTGCTGCTGTCCAAATATGTTACTCGATCCACTAGCCATAATAAGGGCATCTGCTACATCCTCCTTAGATATATGTAGGATTCTCCTATGAAGAACCTATGCACGTCCCTCTGGATTCTTTCTATTGGACATCTTGCTTATCAAAAGCCAGAAACAGTTCAGGTTCTGAATTATGATCTCCGGGATGGGAAACCAAAAAAGACAAACCAAAAGATGCGCCTCATAACACGTGAAGTAACCATGAGGAGGACCATCAACAAGCTCCCCCTGCCTCGGTAACCAAAACTCCACTTCATCCAAGACTCGATAGATTTGGCGAATGGTGTGAAGAAAAAGATAACCAATCCTACTCGGCCCATTGACATGTGTTCTAGCACGAGGCCTCACTGGGAACCCCGACTCAGGTGGACGTGATTCCAGACCACAGGTGGCAAGCCAATAATCCAGGATTTCTTCAGGATCAAGGTAATGTGGAATGAACTCGACCTTCGAAACAATTTTACCATCTCGAATGCGTAAGCTCTCGGGATCAAAGGAAAAAGACAAGGCATCCTCGGAAAATCTCTTGCTTGAAGACATGATAGAATTAATAAACGAAGAAAAAGAGAGAGAAAGATTGTCTACCTTAAGGAAAGTTTCTTGTCGAATTGAGCAAGTAAGGAATTTGAAAACCTACTCCACATACTTATAGAGAAAAATGTACTATACCTTTCGATGAAAATCGATTTCTTTTGGACTTTCAGCCATTGATTCCGCCTAACTTACCTAACATGCCTAACACCTCGTAAGAACATCACCACGGTTCTAGCATGTTGGGGGCTAACTATTGGGATCGAGGACGACGGATCTTGAAATTACCGCAAAGACTTTTTCTTTTTTTAAAGTAAAAAAACGTGAAAACTAAAACCTCGTAGGATTCGAAAAAATAACGAGCATTAATGAAAGACATACTAAATCTCAACAAAATAACTTCTGAAAATAAAATAAAACAAGAAACCGCTGCGTCCCGACTTCTTATCATCTTATGGTATTCATATCATCTCGATTTGACCGTTGAACCATGTCGCTATAAGGCAACCACACCACCCTCTCCACGTCTCATCCCCAGAAGACGACGACTCCGGCTCGTTCTCATCGCCAGCTGGCAGCGATACCATCTTCCCCATGTCTCATTGCTAGGAGGAGATGACTCAGGATTGTCCTCGTCGCTACTGGCAATGATACCATCTTCTCTGCGTCTCGTAGCCAGCAGACAAAGACCTGGGTCAACCTTGTCGCCATCTGGAGACGCATCGTCCCTGCATCTCATTGCCAACAGGCGACGACCCGGGCCTGTCCTCGTTGCCAGCTGGCGATGAGACCGTCTTCTCCGTGTCTTGTTAGTAGCAGGCAACGACTCCGGCTCGTCCTTCTCAACTAGCAGGCGACCAAGCCTCCTTGGCCTTGTCACCATCAATATTATATTCGCCTCGATCAAACTGTCTGTTGTTTCGCTTCGATTGGAATTACCGTTGAAATTTTATGATAAAAGTAGCAAGGACTTGTTTTCTCGTAAATTCTCAAATCAAACATATGAAATGATACAATTAACTAACTTGTGATATCGGCTATATAATTGGTTTTCATCATCTTATGGAACCAATATCGTACGAAAGTTGATCTCTCTGAAAGAAATCGTAAAAACGTTCAAGTCTAAAAAAGGCCCGATAAGGTCCAAAACGCGGCCAAAGCCTACTTATGATTTCAGACAAAAATGAGCCCAAGTTACAATTATGATTTTCGTAGAAGATTAATGGAAAAAATATATGTCAACTTTTGAAGATATTCATGAAGATAGCGAGGAGAAGGAAAATTTTCGTAAAGAGATAGGCGCGAATAAGGGGCGGATAATAAAAGACGAACAACCTAGGGGGCATATATAAGGAGAGTCAAGGCAAGCAGCATGAGGACAATAAAAATAAACACAAACTTAACACTTAGAGAAATTTATGCAATTTCCGTTTTTGTTATTGAACTGCGACTCGACTAGGTTTTAAGGTCTTAGGTGGTTAGGACTAGAACACGCTGACAGCTACCACAACCAAGGCTTTTTCACCTGTTGTAACGCTCATATTCAGATTCAGGATAATATCTTCCTTACTTTGTTCTTTACTTCGACTTTTTTTTACTTTCGTCTGTTTGCTGATTTTGATTACTTGTCGTTGGCTTAGCAGATTTTTGGGACCTCAAGGAAAGTAGGGTTTTCTTTGCTTTCCTGCATTCGCTAAAATCGACAGTGCAAATTTTGATTTCCAAAATTTTTTTATGTAATTTTTTTTTTGGGGGGGGGGCTTCATGCCTAATGTTGTTTTGTTGAACAATCGACCTATGCGGCCCTTCTTATTGCACTTTTGGATTTCTTCAATTTTGGTAATTCTCTGAAACCTATCCCCCCTTGGTTTTGATCCCCTAGAGTAGGAGAATTTGTTGAACTGGTTTTCTCAAAATCTCTTAAGCGAGACACACGACAAGCGTGAATGTGTTTTCTAGACCCATGGTCTTAGAAAAGAATTTTGATATGGATCTACGGGAATCCTTGCTTCAAGGCCAGAGCCAGTAATTTGGCAGGATTACTTATCTCGGTACCTAGAAGTCTTTTTGGGAGTCTGAAGTCAGTCGCTCGGCTACTTAGACTTGTAGACACCTTTGTGTTTTTGTCAAGCCTAGAGGATTTGGACATGGCTTAGATCCGCTGACATTTTTCGGGAGGGAGTTTCTTCTGCTGTAAGCCTTTAGGTACCCAATGGTTGTAAGGCGTTTTAAAGCATGGCCTATTTCTGCTTGAGTCGTATATCGTTGTTGTTATTGGGGACGTGCCACTTGGAGGGTTTGCTAGGATTAACAGTCAGCTTAGATTTGATCCAGCTCATTTGCCTCTCTAAGTAGGTTGGTCTTCCTACTTCTCCCTTAGTAAAAACTCACACTTTATTAGATAAAATTATTCTGGAGACGTTGAGCATAAATAGGAGTAGGAAAACGAAATTCTTAGATAGTAAAATAATAGAAAGCATGATCATGAGAGCTTATTAGAAGTGATAGGTTTTGAGGTGCAAGGCGTTCCAGCAGTTTGGCTGGGTCTTTCCATCGCTGTCTTGAAGCCTATAGGCCCCTACTCCTCCTAGCTCGTTTACCTTATAGAGTCCTTCCCACATGGGGTCGAGCTTTCCTGCTGACTTATCTTTGGTATTCTCAAATATTCGTCGAAGGACCCAATACCCTTGCTGGAATGTTCTGGTTATGACTTTTTTTTATTGTAGCTCCTGGCGATTCATGCTTGTACGACTAGTTTCTCACTACAGCCATCTCTCTATTTTCTTCTAACAGATCAAGGTCTAGAGTCATTAACTCTTCATTCTCTTATGGAGAGAGGTGCTCGGATACGCCCTTCCTAACGTGTACTTCGGCCGGGGGGACCGCTTCCATGCCATACACCAAGGAATAAGGTGTTTCCCTTGTGGCTGTCTTTGTTATAGTTCGGTAGGCCCACATGACTCCATGTAGCTCTTCCACCCATCTTCCATGAGAATCCTCCAGTCGTTTCTATAGCATGTTGGTCTCCTTTTTGTTGGTCGATTCCGCTTGCCCATTTAATTGAGCGTGTCTTGGAGTGGCAAAGGTTAGCATGATGCCCTAGTTCCTGAAAATTTCCTTGAAATTATGGGTAGTGAACTGGGGTCTATTTTCTGTGACAATATCCAGGGGGACTCATGATCTGGAGATAACATTATTCCGTAGAAATTTCCTCATTTGGACGTTAGTTATCCTGCTCATTTCCTCTTGATAGGGCCTGATATTTACCACTATTTTGCCATGATATAAGCCCTATTTAGAGCCTATTATATGTGTTTGGAGTATGTTTTAGAGTATTTTCAGGTTCAGGTACGTTCTGGAGAAGTTTGGTGATTCTAGAGCTTTTAGAGATGCAGAAATGCGCAGACACGTCAGATGTTTAGCTATGGATGAACACCTTACCAAGGTGCGATTCATCTGATATTTAGACACAAGATAGAGCTTTGAGTTAGCTTTCCAATGTCGCCAGTTTGAGGTCAATACTACAGCCAAAGTTATGCTCATTTTACTGGAGAGTGGTATGTCTGCCTCGCGAGAGGAAGCTGTCGAGAAGATGAATGAGTGTCGATCGACGGCAAAGCCTTGGTCTTGATCGATGGTGATCCCAAAAGACAGGCCCGTTTTTTTTATGGCCGACTTAAGCCCATAAGCCATCACAAATTACATAATGACCTTGGACAACTTAAAACCCTAATTATGTGTTTCTATACCATTGTTTACGCACCAAGCTTTCTTTTATTCATTGTTCTAGGGTTATGAGAGAAGGGAGGAACTCCTCCAGAGTCCTCCTGGAACTCCTTTGGTTTTATATTATATCTATTTTATTCATCTGTGATTCCAGTGACAAAGATCATGTCTGAGTAGATCTCTTGTTAGGTTTAGGATTTATAAATGGTATTGATGGATTAGCCAAGCAATAGAATTGCTAGGGTGATTATTAGATCTATCAATAGAATTGTGTTTATTGCTTGTCTTATAGAGTAGCTAACTAGAACCCTGATCATAGGATAGTTAAGCGCATTTGAGAGCATGGTCTACTACCAGAATTAGTCCTATTGAGCTAAGTTGCTAGAAATAAACGAGAGTTGATTTAGTTAATTTAGTGAACTTATCGAATTAGGTCATAAAGCTTGAATCAAGAGACCATCAATCGATGCAGGATCATTTCCATCGATCGACGGTCATTACATGTCAACAAGCGAGAGCTGAGACATCGCCTTAGTAAATAGACTAGACTCGCAGCGAGATCTGGTCATTTTTACATTAAATATCGAGTTCTATAATTAATACCCTTAGCTTCTATCCTCTATAATCCACTTATCTGAAACCCTTGATCTAGATATTTATTATTATTGTTTACTTACCAATCATCAATTATCTGCTATAGTTTATTTACTGCTAATTAATCTATTTGCCTACGCTCTCTGTTGATTTGATCCCTAAATACTACAATTTGACCTCTCTTGGTAAGAGTAGTTCGTAGGGTTAATTTGATGGTGTTTGTATTGAAATACATAAAAACCATACTGCCCCCTCTGTTTCCACCCATTTGGAGAAATAGCCAGTTATGACTAGGAGAAAGACTTTTTCCCCTAGCGCCATCGATAGTTTTCCTAATATGTCCATGCCCCATTTCCTGAATGGTTAGAGAGAGCTTATTGAATTCAGATTTTCCGAAGGGAGCCAGGACACCTGGGTGTGTCTTTGGCATTGGTCACAAAGTTTTTCTTGTTGGTTGACGTCTTCCGCCAATGGGTGCCAATAGTACCATGCTCTTCTGGCTCGTAGTACTAAGTTTCATCCACTGAAGTGGAACCCATATTCTCCTTTATGTAACTCTTCGAGTATCATTTTGGCTTATCTCGGCGTAATACAGGCCAGGTAGGGGCCGGAAAAGGACCTTCGGAATAATTCCCTGCGGGATAGACACTATATGGCCCCTGCTTTTTAATCCTTCTGCCCTCATTACAATCCTCGAAAGAGCGTCAGCTTCCAGGTACTTGACGATGGGGGTCGTTTAGGTTACCTCCTCCTCGATGGCTGAAATTCCTGCAGGTGTGAATTCCTCATCCGCTGCTGGCCACTGATGCACCAGCAAGGGGATGCTCATCTGGCTCCCTGTCTCTAAGGCGGACCAAATATTGGCCAAACCGTCGGCTTGGGAATTTTCCTCTATTGGGATCTTAGTGAGTTTGCAGTTATGTCTCTATCACGCGCTTAGCTATTGCCAGGTACTTGATCATACTAGGATCCTTCGCCTGGTATTCTCCCTGAAGATGATTGATGATCAGCTGTGAATAGTTAACTACCTCGATGTTCTCTGCCTCCATTTTGCTGGCAAGCGTAAGTCCAGCTATTAGAGTTTCATACTCACTTTTGTTGTTTGTTTCCTTGAAGTTTGTTAGTCTATGCCTTAATCCTGCAAGGAGCTTAGAATCTATCTTAAGATCCCGGGTTGTGTACCTTCTTTCAATGGTACTTTGTCCATTTCTTCGACATTGGGCTCTTTTGCACGAAGGGCCGAAGGTCTTTCCTGTAATTGCTATAAGGCCTTGGTTTTCCCCTTCAGAGTCATCTGCTAGTAGGATTGGGAATTTTCCTGATCTCCTTTGATTTCCTGTATGCCCTAGGAGGTAGTAAATTTCACAATTTGATGGAGTGTCGAGGGGACAGCTCCCACATCGTGAATCCTAGGGTGTCCAAGTATCATGTTGTAGGATGATTTGCAACCGACCACGAGGAACTGGGTAGCCTTATTTATTCTTCATGCATATATTGGAAACGTAACTTCTCTATTGGTTTGCTTGATTTCTCCACTGACTTCTATAATCAGAGTGACCTTTCGAGTTAGATCGTCTTCCTTCGGACCCAAATCATTATAGGCGGTTAAGAAGATGATATTGGTGGAACTCCCATTATCTACCAATATTCTTCCGACCACGCAGTTTGCTACATTGAGCGATATGACTAGCGCATTGTGGTGAGGAGCCAAGACCTTCTCCTGCTCTTTGTCCATGAAACTGACTTCATATGTTCCTAATAGTTGGCGGTTAGGTTTTCAGGCTTCTTGGCTCAATTAGGCATTCCCGGTGCTCTTCTTTGGGGCCGCATGCGTTACACTGCTTAGTTAGAAGCCTCTAGAGATTACGTTGATTCCCCAATACAAGAATGTGGGTATAAATAGTGGCCGTTAAATGCAATGAATTTGATATAGTAGTGTTTCCTAAAACGGTCTAATAGCGCCTGTTATCGTAGGTCGGGCACTTTTGATAGTGGATCTTTCGGATGCTATAGTTAAATAAACAACGTTAGCAAATCTTTCAGGTCATTAATTTAAAAAAAAAAATTATTCAAAATTTTATTAAATATAATTAATAGACCAATCCAAATTTTAAAATAAATATGAAACTATAACTAAACATAATTAACCAAAATATAATAATTAAATAATTTAAAATTAAATCAGAAATTAATTCATAATTTAAAATTAAATTCTATTTATCAATTAAAATCACTATACATATAAAGAACAAACTAAACCAAAAACTAATTAAAAAATTAAACCACAACATAATTAACCTAAACCTAAACTAAGCCTCCGCCTGCAACCCTATTTCTCCGCCTCTAGCCTCCAGCTTCCAGAGCATCCGCCTCCAGAGTGCTGTCGTCGCCTCACCTAGTCACCGGAGTTGACTTCTATCGAGTCATCTGCTACAGCCATCAGAATTTATACGTTGCCTCGTCTACTCGATACTGAAGTTTCTCCATCGCCTTCTCCCGCCAAGATTCCGAGCCTATCCTTCGCACACTATCTTCTTCTTCATATGATTAGAAATGGTGTGAGCAAAGGAGACCTTTGGTTGCTAGAAGAAACCAAGCTTAGATCAGATTTTCCTTCAACTTTTAATTAGACTTCTGTTTTAGCTTCTGATGTACTATGGCATGCTAGTTTAGGTCAGCCTCGGTCTCGTGCCTTAGGATTGATGTTGCTTCATCTCTCTTTTAAATGATAGTTGTGAGGCTGTATCTTAGGAAGAAAAGGAAGGACGGCCGACCTTGAAAACCTACATAAGAGAAGCAAGGGAAAGGAACACATACACACAAAATTCTCTGCAACTCAGCAATTAGAGTGATTTGGGCAAATTTCCGTTTTTATTATCGAGCTGCGACTCAATTAGGTTTTCAAGTCTTAGGTTGTTATAACTGGGAAAATTGCAGACAGCTCTTGTGGCCAATGCTCTTACATGTTGTAAACACTCATACGCAGACTCAGAATAAGATATCTATTGGTCTTTTCTTTATCTCAATTTATTTTGTTTCGTTTGTTTTACATAACTTGACTACTAGTCGGTAGGCTCAGCAGAAATCCGGGACCTCAGGGAAAGTTAGGGTTTCTTAGCTTTCCTCTGATTACGGAAATCGAAGGTGTGAATGTTGGTTCCCACAGTTTGGCGCTAGAAGGAGGGGGGGGGATGGTTTACGGATCAATCTAGCTCACAGCCGCAAAACTTTCGGTCAAATATGTCTACAAACGTTCCAGGTAATCAACCACCTCGCGATGTTAACACCGTCGATGAAAACGTTCAAAGCACTCCATCAGTGAATGTATCAGCGATTAACGCAAACACTGAAGTGTTCGAGGAGATTATAAAGATGTTCGCGACTCTCGAAAAGAATTCAGCCAAAAAAGACAAGCTCAAGAGTTCCCTTGCTAAACAGGTTGAAACCCTAACAGCGAGAACCAGGGGTGTTCTTCGCGTGGAACTACCAAAATCTGCGGAAGAAGACTCGACTTCACGACTCCACATGATAGGTCTAGTAACACGCAGAACGTTTTGTCTGATCAAAATTCAGACGAAGAAATCCCTGACGTAACACAGCCGAACGCGGAAACCAATCAGCCTCTTGAGCAAGAAAGGGGGGCTGACTAATTCAAACGGGTCAACTTGGAAAGCAGCAATCAGACCGTCCCTTCGGATGAAGACGCTGACATGCATTAAAGGAGAACAAGAAGCCGTGCAGCTCGGGAGAACTCTTTGTTCAATTTACCCATGACTGAAGAAGAAGAAAACATCTTCTGGGTAGATCAGGAAAAGTTAGCCGTAGAGCTGGCTCAAATCACTCGCAGCAAACGCCGAGAAACTCGGAAAAACTGGTAGCAGTGACCCAAGTGAGATGCGCGATCTCCGCGTTTATATCGCAAAAACGGCCGCAGAAGTGAAAGCGGTGAAAACTCAAATTCACCACGCCAACACCCGAGATCGACAGACTCCTCAAAAGAAGCTCAAAACACTCCGTACACTGCTCGTATCACTGAAACAAGATTTTCGGATCCCAGAAAGATCATAGCCCATGTATACGATAGAACAAGCGACCCAAAAGCACATCTGCAAACCTTCCAGATTGCGATGGGTAGAGGCAAACTCAGGGAAAGCAAAAAGAACGCTAACTATTGTCGCGTCTTTGTCGAGCATCTCCATGGACAACACTTGAATAGTGTTCTCGCTTAAAGCATAACTCCATCGGAAACTTCTGGCAACTCACTTCGAAGTTCATCAAGAAATATTCAATTTTAATGAAAAGGAAACCTCAGATGTCGATCTTTGGATCTTATCCCAAAAGGAAGAAAAACCTCTTCGTGACAACATGAACCGGTTTTTAAATCGTCATGTCTAGAGTTAGCGGAATAAGCGATAAGCTGACTATCGATGGGCTCAGGAGGACTCTCTCGTACAATTTGAAATTCAGGAAGTGAATAACTCTCGAAAATAAGCGTACGATCCATGATGCTCTTCATAAAGCAACAAAATATATTATCATCGAAGAGGAGATGAAAGTCCTTTCGCAGATACATCAAACAACAACTACATCCTCGAAAGATGCAGCATCTGAGCAGAAGCTGAAAAGGAAAACCTCTTGTAACAACAAGTACGTCTATCACAAGGGGGAAGAAAACGAAGGAGCGCACAATTATGCCATGCACTCCGCATCGGAACGAGGAAGAACATCAGAAAACATATGGACCCGAAACTCGAGCTACGATGAAACTACATTCTGCGAGTTTCATCAAACAAGGGGCCATTCCACTATGAACTGCAAATATATCGGTGAGAGGCTAACGGCGTATCTGCTTGCAGGAGAATTTTCGGAGATTAGAGGCAGAAAAGACCTCATCCGATATACTCACCATCCGCCAAAGACCGATCAAGCTCCGCTAGTTCTTGCCCTTTGTAGTTCTTTTATGTTTCTCTGAGGGATCTTAGAACAACTAGCGACATCTTCTTCCCACACTATTTGCACCCAAGCCCAGGATAGCACCTCCTCCATGGTCTTATATTCATATTTTGTAATCTCTTTGAATTGATCTCCATTAGGAAGCAGGCCTCCCTTGAAGGCAGAGATCGCGGTTGAGGCATTTCATCCTCGGATGGCTACCTTCTCTTGGCTGAAGTGTTCTATATAGCTACGCAGAGATTCAGCTCAGAACTGGAGGACCTCATAAAGATTGTCGGCCATTTTATCCAGACTCTTGCTACTCGCGAATTTCTCCTTGAACTTATCAGTCAGAGTGGCGAAGGAGCGTATGAAGCTATTGGGGAAGTTGATGTACCATTGTAAGGCAGGTCCTATAAGAGTTGAACTGAAACCTTTACACATGGTGGCCTCCCTAAGCTCCTTTTGAATTGCTACATTGAGCATACATTGTTTCTATTGGGCCACAAGTTTGCCGGGGTCGTTGATTCCATCGTACCTCCTCATGTTTGGGAAGGAGAATTTCCTTGGCATATCTACAATTGTGATTTCGTCAACGTAGGGCGTATCAACATAGGAATTTTGGTTGCTTCTCCGGATTGGAGGAACAACTCATGGGAGCTTTTTGATCATGGATTGATTGGCTTTGAACTTCTTAGAAAACATTCACTTGAGGTAGGTAGTCGTGGAAGACTTCTCCGCATTTACTCCTTCTGGTAATTCTTCATCGGTTTCCATCTCGGAAACGCCATCTTCTATGAAATCAGCTTGATTTCTTCTCTCTTTATCAGTACTCATTGTGGCGTCTCCATTCGATGTTGGAGCCTGTCAGGCCTTGTTTCCTTTTTGGATGGAATTTCCAGAGGTTGCATCGGCTGGAATCTAGTTCGTAACAGACAGCTCTTGTTGTCCATCATTTGAAGAGTTTCATTCTCTTCTCGAAGGGCTATGTTCTCGGCTTCGAGCAGCGAGAGTTTCTCTCCGCTTTTCTCCAGTATGTTAGAGTGTTCGCTTAGCGTGTTCTTTGAGGCTTGAACTTTGGAGAGAAGTTATGGGTTGTCTGCAGACGCGTCTCTTGCTTTATGCAGCTCGGTGACTTGACTGTGTAGGTGTCGACTCGAAACTGCAGCTCAACTTCAGTTGGGGTGGCCGGTGGCCGCTCCTCTTGTTCACTTGCTGCCATCGTCACGTAGCCTAGATTACCCCCTCTTTCTAGCACCAAAGTGTTAGTGTATTTTTAGGTGGGATCTCTGTAGGTACTACGGAACAGTAAGTAAACAATATAAGAGTAGTAATCGAGACTAAATAGAGTTTTAATTGATGGTATGAGCAGGAACTACAACGCTTTGGTGTATAAACCCTAGCTCTAACTGCCTAGATCTATTATTTTACTCTCCAATTGTCAATCCCTTGCTCTAGGGTTTGGACTCCCATTTTATAGCTTATTCTTGGTCGGTTGTTAGGTTAAAGTCTTCCATATTTGGAAATATGGAAGAATCCCCTTAGTAGAAATCTTCCATTTTTATCCAAAGGCCGGAATGGAGCAGGGATTTCAGCCGGGATTCCTCCACGCAGGAATCTGAAGGTCAGCGTCCTGCTAGGAAGCTGGAGTAATTCCTCTATGGATTATTTTTTCCCCAACAAGGTACATAGCCTTCCTTTTGTTAGAAATATATCAGGGTACATTGCCAAGAAAAGCACTCGTAAGGTGGTCGGAACTTTCTTCTTGGCAAGTTTAGTAGTCACAGAGTTGTTGGAGTTTGATTCCTCGTAAAATGAGAAGCAATAAACCAGGATTTATTATTGCTCCTGCAACCTTGACTTTCTTCCTGCATTAAACTGGATGTAGTCCTCTTCCTTTTGCATGGATAGCCGGAGATGGCCTTTGTTTCCTGCTATAAGTTTAGACTCTTTTCTTTTATGGGAACTCATAGCAGGATTGTGTGTTCTCCTGGCCTCTTTTGCTTTATGCGGAATGTTGGAATTGATGTCCATCACTTCTTGATGTTGAATCAAAATTTTCTACGGCTCCTTTGGTCGAAAAGATGTTTATGGCAGGGGGTGAAGCAGTATATGAAACTCGCCTAGTCTTTCGGCAGTGCTCCTCCCACATTTGGTCAGTTATTGTCTTTTCGTAAAGAACCCCTTTAAAGATCTTTCCTTAGAAGTTTATTAACTCTCATCTCCAATGAGATGTCCTTATTTATCCTATGATTCTGGTCATTGTTCCTTTCACAGAACAATTTTCACAGGATTTATTGAGTACTTGAAAGATGTTCTCTTCTCCCAGGTTTTTAGCAGATTTTGGATTGAACTATTTCCTACATGCTATAAACCAGAAAGACAAGTGGTTTACCAATTACATTTTTTTGGTGGTCTGGTATGCATGCAGTGTTCCCAGCAGCTCTTCTTTTGACTCTTCTTGCTTTTGGTTCTCATCGAAGTCATAAACCACAAAGAAATGTATGAATGTTTATATATATATGGGAGCTTTCCTCTTTACTCGGATGCAGGAGGAATCATCTGGCCCATAACCCGGAAGCAGGAAGCTGGACGAAGGAACCAATAGATCGATGCCCTACTATAACCCAGAGTTTCTTGCTCCTTGGTTATTTTTCCCAACAATTGGCACTTGAGTCATGGCATGCGTGTTTTAATTGTTCTAGCAGGGTATAAATATCCTAAACAACTAACTATCAAATTAACCCTAGTCTTAACACACAAATAATATTCTTGCCAAAAGAGATCATGTGTAGTACTTAGGGATCATATCCACATAGAGCAATGACACACAATAGATTTCTTATTTTTTTAAGATTAAGCTAGGTGAATATATATATTACTGGCAAACAATCAATTAAAGAAATATTACATATCAAGAAGTAGAGATGCAATTTGAAAATATGCTGATAATTCAAATATGGACATATTCTTATAAACTACGAGATGTGAATGTAAATATTCTACATCTAGGGTTTCAAGCCTAATGGATTATAGAGAATAGGAAGCACAAAAATGTAAATATTTTAGAACTCAAATATTAACTATTCTGACCCTTTTAACTCCAACTCTCGTATGCGAGCAAACGGAAAGACCATCGATCGACGGCTAAGGCCTGATGTCGATCAATGGCTAAGTCATGATGTCGATCGACGGCTAAGGCCTGATGTCGATCAACGGTGAAATCAGAAGGAACTGTGAAATGGATTTGACAAGTCCACCAGACTTATTAGACTAGCTCTCGTATGTGCCTAACAGCGTACTTCAATGGAGTCTATTCTGGTACAGAACCTACTCTCGTAATGTCCATGTCCTACTTTCGAGATCCTAGTTAGCTACACTAGAATGCAAGCATTAAGCACAACTCAATTGATGGATATTAACTTAACCTATTATTCATACTTTTGGGCTAATCCATGATTGCTATCATTCAACCCTAAATCTAGTTGATAACTACTCAGACAAAATTAAAGTAAGAACAAAAGTCTGAATATAATGCATATATAAAATATTGGGGTTCCAATACAAATCTCCCTATGGAGTTATGAATCTTCTTCCCTAAAAATACTAAAACTATTATAAGCTTTGTTAGTCTACCATTCACTCTCTCTGCATGCTCTCAATACATAAGCATAAATATAAAAACACTAAAACTTAGGTCAAAACTTGTCGAGGAAATCTTCGTCATTTGTCTCTAACTTGGGCTTTTAAATCGGCGTCTGCGAACTGGATGTCGAATGATGGCAAGTGTGCATCATCGATTGACCTTGGTTTTTTAACATTGGCTGACTCCAAGGTTGTGTCGTCGATCGATGACAGTCTTGTACTCCGACTGCTCCAATGGTCAGCTACAGATTCTCCTCCTCTAAATGCTCCAAAAGCTCCAAGTATCTCCATATATCTCCAAAACGTTCCTGGTTGTGTAAATACTCCAAAAAATATCCTAGACACACATAATAGACCCTTGATAGAGCCTATAACATGGCCTAAAACTGGTAATAAATAGGCTATATCAACTCTCCCAGACTTAACGTTTTGCTTGTCCTCAAGCAAACTAAGCCTTTGAAAGAGGTTTTGAAAAGCGGAGACTCACCTAATGTCTAAGTATAACTGTCACCTTACTTTGTTGCAACCACGTCATATCAAGTCAATCATAGAGAAATTTTATATACCCTATCCTAGTATAGAAATAAAATCCATTCTACCAACAACTTAGCAAATACTGGTCTGACTCACTCCTCTACTTATTTCATTTCTTTGCATAAAATAAAAGTGTAGGCTTTACCTTGGGAGTATCGATCAAATGAGACATGGACTTTTACCTCTCCAAGTATCTGAACAAATAGGCACATAGTCTTCTCTGATTCCCTTCTTGCCCCTTTTTCTCTCCGAATCTTTTTAGATCTCATATTTAATGGACAATGATTCTGATACAATCCATCTTGCCATCTCATTTTCGATTTTCTTCTTCTTTTTCTTTTCTTTTTTTTCTTTCTTTTCTTTTTTCTTTTGCTTTTTGGGAAAAGTTGTAGGCGAATAGTAGGATCATCGGTAATATACCTACCCCTCGCTTCAAATAATGTGTGATCATTCCTCCGAATAAGAACAATAGGGTCATAGTTAATGTTCCTAACCCTCTTCATCTCGGGAAGGCATCTCAATCTTTCAAGCTATGAGGTAAATGCTGAAGAGAAAGAGAGAAGGGAACCAAAAGGTGCAATGAGTTGTACCTACATACTTGCAGAAGGAATCTGATCCACTGTATACCAAGCCCCCAAGCAAGCAAATAATATAAGGATTAGAGTTGGAAATTTGCTTTTGTTCCTTCAAACTTTCTAAGCAAGTGTGATATAGTGGCAGGATGATCCACTTTGGTATCTCTAGTAATCTCTGAAAACAACCTTCTAAAAATGGTGCTAAAGTGTGGTTAGTCAATAATAAATCTTGATCATAGTCCCCTTCTTGACTCAATAAAACTTTTTGAAAACTTATATATATATATATATATATATATATATATATAGGAAATAAAGGTCAAAACAAATCAAATAGCATTAGTTAACCTCCCCTAGACTTAAATTACACTGTCCCTAGTCTAATTTATCTTGGGTTGGTTAGGAAAAATTAAATCATAAGTAAATAGTGTAAGTAGAAAACTCGATACCAGACTCTGTAAAAGTGTGCGATCGATGGTAGGCGTGTGTGATCGATCGATGGTCGCAATCCAATTTCGACTGTTAGTGCCTCTATGGTGTCGATCGATGGTGGACTCAAACAGTCTACAAAACTAACCAAAACTCGAAATAAAAAGTAGTATAAGTAAAAACAAAATAAAGACTTACTAAACAATAGATTGCCCCACACTCAGCGCTGATTATAGTCTTAAGCTCTACGTTGTGAAATCTCTGACTAGTATGGAGTTGGATCAACACTTGGTAAATAAGCGTCTACAGCTTCTTTGCTCTTCTGAAACCATGTACCAATAAAGCTCCTTATTGCCTCATCTCCTCTGGTTTTCTCATTCCTTGTAACCGCTATAGCAAACTCCATTGAATGCATTCCCCCTTGTGGCTTCTCAATACTGCGATGTAGCATTCTAAGTCTGGTAGTTGTAGTCTCTGATAAATCCCCCAACTGCTGAGAAATATCTTTCTAAGATATTTCTTAGAAATTGGAGGATTTATCAAAGACTACAGCTGCCAGACTTAGAATGCTACAGCGCAGTATTGAGAAACTACAAGGGGGGGAATGCATTGAATGGAGTTTGCTAGAGCAGTTACAAGGAATGAGAAATCCAATGAGAAAACCAGAGGAGATGAGGCAATTACGAGCTTCATGAGTACATGGTTTCGGAAGAGCAAACAAGATGTAGACGCTTGTCTTCCAAGTGTTGATCCAACTCCATACTAGTCAGAAAGTTCACAACGTCGAGCTTAAGGCTATAACCAAGCGATGAGTGGGAGGCAACCCACTGTTTAGTAAGCCTTTATTTTGTTTTTTACTTATAATACTATTTATATCGAGTTTTAGTTTTTTTATAGACTATTTGAGTCCACCATCGATCGACACCATAGAGGCACCATCAGTCGACATTTGATCGCGACCACCAATCGACCATACACTCCTACCATCGATCGATACTCTTTTACAGAGTCTGGTATCAAGTTTTCTATTTAAACTATTTAACCATGATTTAATTTTTCCTAACCAATCCGAGACGGTGTAATTTAAGTCTGGGGGAGGTTTGCTAATGCTATTTAATTTGTTTTGAGCTTTATTTACTATATATATATAAGTTTTTCCAAAAGTTTTATTGAGTCCAGAAGGGGACTATGATCAAGATTTATTATTGACTAACCACAATTTAGCACCATTTTTGAAGGTTGTTGCAGAGATTACTAGAGATACCAAAGTGGATCATCATGTCACTATATCACACTTGCTTAGAAAGTTTGAAGGAACCGAAGCTGATTTCCAACACTAATCCTGACATTATCTACTTGCTTTGGGGATTGATATACACTGGATCGGATTCCTTCTTCAATTCTATAGGTACAAGTCATTGCAACTTTGGTTCCCTTCTCTCTTTCTCTTCAGCATCTACCTAATAGCTTAAAAGATTGAGATGACTTCCCGATATGCAGAGGGGTAGGTACATTACCAATGACCCCACTATTCGAATTCGGAGGAAAGATCACACATTGTTGGAAGCGAGGGTTAGGTACATTACCGATGACCCCACTATTAGCCTACAACTTTGCCCAGAAAGCAGAACAAAAATAAGAAAAGAAAAGAAAAAGAAAAAGAAATTCGAAAATGAGATGGCAAGATTGACTGTATCAGCATCATTGTCCATTATATTTGAGATCTAGAAAGATTCAGAGAGAAAAGGGGGAAGAAAGGAATCAGAGAAAACTTTGTGCCTAGTTGTTCAGATACTTGCAGAGGTATAGTCCATGTGTCCTTTAATCGATACTCCCAAAGTAAAGCCTACAATTTTATTTTATGCAAAGAAATGAAATCACTGTAGGGGTGAGTCAGACTAGTATTTGCTAAGTTGTTGGCAGATTGGATTTGGTTGCTAGACTAGGATAGGGAATATAAAGTTTCTCTTTGATTGTCTTGATAGGATTTGGTTGCAAAAAATTAAGGTGACAATTATACTTAGATATTATGTGAGTCTCCGCTTTTCAAAACCTCTTTCTCATGCTTAGTTTGCTTGAGGACAAGCAAAAAATTAAGTCCGGGGGAGTTGATATAGCCCATTATACCAGTTATAGGCTCTATTAGGATCTAGTATGTGTCTCTAGGATATGTTTTTGAGTATTTATAGGTCCATGAACGTTTTGGAGATATATGGAGATACTTGGAGCTTTTGGAGCATTTAGATGAGAAGAATCCGTAGCTGACTATTTGAGGAGTCGAAGTACAAGACTGTCGTCGATCAACGACACAACCTTGGATTCGACTGATGATAAAAGACCAAGGTCGATTGATGTTGCACACTTGCCATTGATAAACATACAATTGGCAGACAACCGATTGAAAAGCCCAAGTTTAGAAGACAAATGACGAGAATGCACTGGTTGAGTTTTGACCTAAGTTTTAGGATTTTTATATTTATGTTTTTGTATTGAAAGCAAAAGAGCCGTGCAAGTGCATGCTAGACTAAGAAAAGCTTTATTATAGTTTTAGGTTTTTAGGGGAGAAAATTCATAACTCCTTAGGGAGATTTGTATTGGAACCCCATTATTTTATCTATGCATTTTGTTCAGACTATTTTTCTTTCTTTGATTATGTATGAGTAGACATCAACTAGATTTAAGGTTGAATAATAGCAATCATGGATTAGCCCAAAAGTAGGATTGCTAGTTAAGTTAATATTCATTAATTAAGTTGTGCGTAATGCTTGCATTCTAGAGTATCTAACTAGGATCTCAAAAGTAAGACATAGACTACTACGAGATTAGGTTATGTGCCAGAATAGACTCCATTGAACTAGGCTGTTAGGCGCATGTGAGAGCTGGTCTAATAAGCCTTGTGGACTTATCAAATCTCGTTCACACTTCCTTCTGATTTCACCGTCGATCGACATTAGGCATTAGCCGTCGATCTATGGTTTTTCTTTTTGCTCACATACGAGAGTTAGAGTTAAAAGGGTAAGAATACTTAATATTTGAGTTTTAGTATATTTACATTTTGTGCTTCCTATCAACTATAATCTATTAGGCTTGAAACCCTAGATCTAGCATATTTACAGTTGCATAAAGTATCCACTATAATCCATTAGGCTTGAAACCCTAGATCTAGCATATTTACATTTGCATCAAATTAGTTTATTAGAATATTTCCATATTTGTATTATCATAATATTTGCATATTTGAATTATTAGAATATTTCTATATTTGCATTATTAGAATATTTCCATATTGCATTTCTACTTCTTGATAAGGAAAATTTCCTTAACTGATTGCTTGCCACCAATATATATATATATATTCACCTAGCTTAATCTTTAGAAACAATAAATCTATTGTGTGCCATTGCCCTCTGTGGATTCGATCCCGAAGTACTACACCTGATCTCTTTTGGCAAAAGTACTATTTGTGTGTTAAGACTAGGGTTAATTTGATAGTTATTTGTTTAGGATGTTCATATCCTGCTAGAACAATAAAAACCCACATGTTACTTGGTTTTAAAGGCAATCTTCCATTCATCACCCTCCTTCAATCTCACCTAATGCTACCCACTCTTAAGGTCTATCTTAGAAAAAATGGTGGCTGCACTTCGCTCATCAACATGTCATCAAGGCATGGTATGGGGTGACTATACTTAATGGTGATGTTTTTTATGGCTCGGTAGTCTACACACATCCGCCATGTTCCACCCTTCATGGGTACTAACAAAACGGGTACATTCAGAAGGACTAAGACTTTCCCTAATATATCCTTTGGATAATAAGTCCTGGTCTTGTCTTTCTAACTCCTTTGTTTCCTCCGGGTTTACCGTATAGGCTGGTTTGTTTGGCAAGGAAGCTTCGGTATGAAGTCTATTTGGTGTTCTATGCCCCTAAGTGGTGGTAAACTATGTGGGATCTCCTCTAGAAACACATCTTTGAAACTTTAAAGAAGCTTAGTGATCTCTGGATGAAGAGTCAACTCATCAGAACCTGCACTCAAAAGCTCCTTAAAGATCATTAGTAGCATTGTGTGTTTTGTAGCAGCATCCTTCCAGATATAGCTATCCTAATAAGAAAATTAGACTTAACAGATTTTTCTTTTTCCTTAACCATTTGCAAATGTAATTCATGGACTTGTGATGGTGTGAGAGGTGCTAAGCTAATCTTACGCTTATCATGCATGAAAGTGTACATATAATATCAACCATCATGCTTAGTTTCTCTATCCCATTGCCATGGCCTACCTAAAAGAACATGTCCAGCTTGCATAGGTACTACATCACAAACCACTTCAACCTGATACTTACCAATGCTACATAGAATGGTCACTTGTTCTTTAATTTGAAGCTCAACCTTATCATCTAGCCACCTTAGTCTATATGGATGAGGATGCTTAGTCTTTTCTCGGCCAAGTTTATCTACCATGTATGCACTAGCAGCATTAGTGCATGACCAACCATCAATAATAAGATTACATATCTTGCCTCTGATGGTACATCGGTTGTGAAATATGTTCTCTCTTTGGATGGTCTCACCAGTTTGCACTTGGATACTAAGCACACACCTGATCATCAAGCTTTCTCCAAAATCCTGATATTCAATTTCCCCAAATTCTTCTTGGACCTTCGGATCATCTTCATCATGTGACTCATATCCCCCTCTTCAGTGAGAAACATGACCCTCTAGTTTGGACATTCCCTTGTCAAATTTCCTCGGCCTTTATACTTGAAGCAGGTTATGTCTCTGGAGCGTTTGGCATTAGCATTCCTCCCTGGTTCTGCTCTGGTGTCTTTGTTAGGCTCGTTAGGTCGGGGTCTTGTTCTGATTGCTCAAATCAATTCCCTTGACTTTGTCCACTGGCTTAGGATAATTTCTGCTGCTGTTGCTTGAACCCAAAGTAGCTTGTTGTTTACTTCTGGTGGACTTTTTCTTGATATGTTGTTCGGCTTGATTGGCTAAGTGGAATAGGTCCTTGATGTCTAGATAGTTCTGCCTCTCAACCTTGCTACTAATCTGGTCGTTTAATCCATCCATGAAATGGGCCATATGGATTCTTCATCCTTATTTAAGTCCAAGACGGTTCCTTAAACATTCAAACTCCTCATAGTACTCCTCTACTGACTTAGTCCCTTTTCTTAGGGTTCTAAAACACCTTTGGAAGTCTCTATGGAAGCATTGTGAGAAAAACCGTTGGGGCATTAGATCCTTCATGTCTTTCCAGGACTCAAGTGGCCTCAGTTGGTTTCTCCTCTGATCTGTGGTTACTCTATCCTACCATATCAGTGGATTATCAGTTAGTTGAGCCACATAAAGTGCTACTCTCGTTGGACCAGGATGGTTGTAATACTCAAAGATATGATCCATTTTCTTCTACCAATCAAGGTAGGTTCCAGGTCAACCTTTCTAGAAAATACAGGTGCCTCTAGCTTGATGTGGTTCTGATATGGGTTCTGGATAAGTCTTTGCCCTTTGAGGTTGGTTGTAATCTTCCTCTTCCTCTTCCCCATAACCATCTTTAACCTCATGCCTCCTTGGGTTCGGTTGAGGATAGGGTCCGGGGTCATCTTCTTGACGTTTGTCTCTGGTACTAGGCCTTGGGTTGTCATTGATATGAAATCCAGTCCTCCTTGGGGGTGCTCCGGTTGGCAAAGGATTGTATTGGGATGTCCCCAAATCAACTTGCCAGGTGGGTCTAGTTGCTGGCCTTTGCTCAATCCGGGCCAGTCTATCGCCCAAATCTTGTCGGTCCGTACCAATGTCTTGTCTTACGTTTATCATCTTATATTGCAGGTCATGGGTGGCTTGCATCAAGGCGGATTGAACTTCGTCTCCCATGGCTTCCATACGCTTCTACTGGTTTTACCTAACACAAGAAAAGGCAAAGTCTTTTTTTTTATCTTAAAGGAAAAATGCAATATAAACTTTTTTTATCTTAAATGTAAACAATAAAGTTCTTTTGAGTTGTCTTTTTGAATTAAAGGAATCAAAGGATGCAAAAGAAATCAATCTTGGTCGTGCAAATAAAAGAAAAGAAGGAAACAGAATTCACGTGGTCGACAAGAAAGGATTAATTTTAAAAATCTCAACCAAACAAGGAAAGCGAATGATGCAATGATCGAACACAATCTTGATGATTTTCTTAAGAGTAATATGGATCTAAAGAAAAATAAATCGACTAGAATGAAGAACTAGGAACGAACACAATTTTTATGGGCTTTAGGATTTATCAAACAATTAACTAGATGCAAATGGAGATAGAAAGCAACCGACTAGTTACTAATGAGATGTCGCTAATGGAAATATCAAACGGATGCAAAAGAAATGCGAATAATAAACTACTTGATGCACAATGACGAATGATTCTTTTTATTTTTTTAATTTGATGAATGCAAAACATAAACAATATGAACCAGAAACAAATGATTTTTTTATTTATTTTATATTTAGGGATGCAAAAACGAATGCAGGTAATGGTGAGAAAGGATAGAAACGACCTGGTGCTGAAGGAACTTCAGCTCTGATACCAGAAATGATACAAGCCTAGGCTGACAAAGGCGGTATGATCCTTGGCAAAAGAGAGAGACTCGATGTACACAGAGGTGGACCGTTTGGTTTGATCTAATCAACCAAAAGAATTCGAGAACAAGTAAATTGATGGAATGAAGTGCACCATACGAGGGATGGAAGAATTGTGATACAACACATACTCTCTTGGTCGTGGGGGTACTGGCATCACAAGGATAAGAGAAATGAGGCGAGTTCTTTGTTAGAGAGCTCTAGAGTTTTCACTTAGAAAAATGTTTTGTTTTATATCATGCATAAGAAGTTACGAACTGCTTATAGGGGACTTATATAGATTTCCAATGCAGTGGTGCCTTAGAGGGTCTTTGAGGCAAGTGTTACATAGTTTTGGACTAAAGGAAAACCCTATTAGGCGTGCAATTCAACTAGAAAGTTTGGGAATAAAATTCAAATAAAAAGAAAGGAAAAGGAACAAAGCTGCAAAACAAATTAAACCGTTGGAATATGAATTTAAATGTTTACCTCTTACCCTTTTGGCCTGTTTGATTAGTCCTTGAATATTTCTGTATGAGATGAACTTATATGCTGATGACCAGCAAGTTGCTATGGACTTTGACCGAAATGAATGGCCAAAGATCTGCACTTGATGGTTTGGTCTTCTTGGTGGTCCATAATTCTTCAAGCTTGGTTCTTGATCAGCTTGTTCATCAGTTGGTTTAACCTGTACATGATCAAAAGCAACCAACATGCTCTCATTAAACTTGTGTTGAAGTATCTTAGCTCTCCTTTGAACACAATTGGTATGGACTTTTCTTGGGCTATTTCTTGTTGGGATATTTTGGTGACCAGGTCTTGGATGTCTGGCTCGATTAGGTCCGGCTCTGATTCAGGTTGAATGTCCTCATCAGTTTGAGTTGAACACTCCTTAAGCAAAGAACTACTTTCCTTAAATGGATCCAGTTCGGATGCAGTGTAGGTAGTATGACTTGTAAAATGCATATCTCCTAAACCATGACACATTTTAATATGAAACCAATTCATTGTGTGCTCTGGTTGAGTTGAGAATCTAAAGAAAGTGGTTTCAAGGTTAAAATCCTCAAGGTTACAAATATATGCTTCTATTAATGAACATATGTTGCTCCTGGCTTCGGTATAACGTGTATGGTTGATATCCTGAGTTGGTGGTACAGCTACTGGTTTGAGGTCCTCATCACTCCAGAACGAAATGTATCTGCGTTCAACGCTATGATAACATCGCGGCTTTCAGGAGATTAAAAATATGTTCTCGACTCTCGAAAACAAGTCGGAAGAACATGATAAACTCAAGAGTTTTCTCGCTAAACAGGTCAAAACGCTATCAGCGAGAACCAGAACTATTTTCCTGCGCGGAACTATGACAGTCCGCTGCGGAAGAAGGCTTGACTTCGCGAATCCATTGGATAGGACCGCAAACGCTCAGGAAAATCTGTTGGGAAAAACCCCTACGAGATAACTCCCAAAGAGACGCAGAAGATTGTTGAAAATCTTTCACTTAGCGATCAAAAGGCGGAAGAAAACGAAGTCGAGCGAGTCAACTTGGATCCCAACGATCAATCCGCTCATTCATACGAGGATTCTGACGTGCATCCCAGAAGGACAAGAAGCCGCATGACTCAGAAAAACTCTTCGTTCGATAAACCCATGGCAGAAGAGGAAGCAAACATCTTCTGAGTAGAACAAGAGAAGCTAGCCAAAGAGCAAGCTCGGATCACACGCAGAAAACGCCAACAAACTTAGAAAAGTTCTGGAAATGATCTTGACGCGATTCCCGATCTCCGTGACCATTTCACAAACACGGCAGCGGAACTAAAAGCGGTGAAATCTCAAATTCACCACGCTACTAGGACCGCACCCAAGATCAACAGTCATCTCGAAGAAGCTTGGAAACCCCATTTTACCGCTCGTATCACGTGACGAAAATCTTGGATCCTGGGAAGATGAAGGTCCCTATGTACAACGGTACTATCGATCCCAAAACACATCTTCAAATCTTCCAGATCGCGATGGGTAGGGCCAAACTCAGGGAAAACAAAAGAGACGCCGGTTATTGCAGCCTCTTCCTTGAAAATCTCCAGAGAGTGGCACTCAAATGGTTTTCTTGCCTGAAGCTAAATTCCATCAGAAGTTTCCACCAACTCGCTTCAGAGTTTCTCAAATAATATTCGATGCTCAACAATAGGGAAACCACTAACGTTGATCTTTGGAGTCTATCTCAAAAGGAAGACGAACCTCTCTGTGACTTCATGAACATATTCAAAATCATCATGTAAGAGTCAGCGGGATAATCGATAAGGTGGCAATAGATGCGTTTTGAAAGACGCTCTAGTACAAGTCCAAGTTCAGGAAGTGGATATCTCTCGAAAAACCACGCACAATACAAGATGCTCTCCATAAGGCCACAAACTACATCATCATCGAAGAGGATATGAAAGTCTTGTCGCAGAAACACAAACCACAAAAAAATCTTCGAAGGACGTGGCGTCAAAGCAAAAGTCAAAAAAAAGAAAACCTCTCGTAACGACAAGTACTTCCACCACGAGGGAGAAACGTCCAACAAGTGCATAACTATGCCATCAAGTCCACACCACAACAGGGAAGACGCCGAGAACAAATAGACCTGAAATACGTCATACGATCAAAACACCTTCTGCGATTTTCACCAAACTAGGGGTCACTCCACTACGAACTGCAAAGTTCTCGGCGCGAGGCTAACGGCAAAAATAATCGAAGTAGAAATATCTGAAGTGACCAGTATAAAATATCGTATCTGCGACACTGACCACCCCTCGAACATCAACCAAGCCCTGCCAGATGAAAACAGTTCTCAAGGGAACCTGTCAGGCAAGATGGAAAACTCAGACGAAGACCTGATGACAAAGGCAACAAAAATAATCGTCACAGAGTAAACATGATTATCGGAGGGTCACAATACTGCCATGACACTGTCTCGTTAATAAAAGCTTAACAAAGGAAGGCTGTGTCAAGCACAAACTGGTATCCGCCGGTCAATGCCGGAAATGACACGGTCAATTTTGAAGAACATGAGACCGTAAGAATCAACAAACCTCACAGCAACCCACTCGTGATCGATCTCGGGATAAAGTATCTCGAAGTCGCCATAGTCTTCGTAGACACGGGAAGCACCATCGATGTTGTCTTCTGCGATACCCTCTGATGAACGTAGATCTCTCTAAAGTCATACTGATACGTAGAGCTACTGATTACTCTCTCAAATAAGAGGTTCAGCTGTAGTACTTAGGGATCGAATCAACAAAGACCGAGGGCAGATAATAGATTTGGAATCGACTTACTTAAGCTAGGCAACTAATAAGACTTTAGAATAAGTAAATCAGGAAATAGTTGGTTTGCAAACAAGTAAGGAAAATAGATAGATCTAGGGTTTTAGGGAGTGAATTATAATGAATAAAAGCCAAGGGGTTTTCAATCATAGGACACATATTCAATTAGTAAAGATATTAATAGTTATATCTTTCCTATGGCTAAGCTCATAGTTTACAACTTTCGTGTGCAAATTGGGAATGACCGTCGAGCGATGGTATATAAACGGCATCAATCGATGGCTTTCTTAGTCAACCATTAAGCGACAAGATTCGTTTGGTTCATTTAGAATTAATATACCATTTTGTCGAATGTCCCTAGTAACCTAAGTTTAACAGGATTTGTTCAGGTAAAGATCCTACTCTTGCAGTGTCAATTAACCTAAGATTGGGGTCCTAGTTAGCTACTCTAGAACACAAGCAGTAAGCACAAGTCTGATGATAGATCTAATAATTACCTTAGCGATTCTTTAGTTTTCCTGATCCACCAAAACCTTTAATAAACCGTTAATCTAACAACGTGGATACTCAGACATAACTAAGCAGAACATACTCATAAACATAGAATAATGTATAAGATAAAGAATTAAGATATAAAGTGGGGTTCCAATATAAAGCTGAAGAAGTCTTGATTTTCTCCCCCAAAAACCCGAAACTACTAAGTTTGTTATGAAAAATCTCATAGCTTGTAAAAAGTCTCTTTTTGCATAAAACACTAGTGAAGACAATATAAACTAGGTAAAATACGTCCAGGGGCAAACTTGTAATTTCTGTAACTTGGTCTTCAAGTTGGGTACTTTGTGAATTGGGTTTCTCCGTGTTGATCGTCGATCTATGGCAATTATGCGTTGTCAATCGCCGCAATGCTCTGTCTTGACTCTTACTTTGTTGAATTTGACCAGTTACGTGGTTCCTCTCTTTGTCTATGTTACAGAAAGCCTCATAATCTCTATAATCCTCCAAAATGTACCTGGACTTGAAAGACTCTCAAACACATCCTAGAAACACATAACATACTCCAAATATGGCCTATAATATGGTCTAAAACAGGTAAATTTTAGAACTTATCAACTCCCCCTGACTTAACCTTTTGTTTGTCTTAAAGCAAAACAAGGGTAAACCTATGGAAGAGGTTTCAAAAATAGGGACTTACAAAATCTCTAGCTTATCAATACTACCTTTACTATATTGCAACCACATCAAAGAAGTGTCAATTTCAGAGAAACTTTATATACCTTATCAACCAAATTCATTCTACCAACAACTTAGCAGATACTAGATTGACTCACCCCTCTACTAACCTCATTTCTTGCACAAAATAATAGTGTAGACTTTACCTTGAGAGTATCGATCAAAGGATATATGGATTCTTACCCTTGCATTTTTTTAAACACACATGCAATCTTCTCTGATCCCATTCCTCCTTCTTTCTCTATTCTCTGAATCTCTTTATATTATTTTTTATAAGTCCAATGAATCAAGGATGCTGAACAGTCCATCTTATTCTTCTTTTTTTTTCTTTTGACAAAGTGTAGGTGAATAATGGGGTCAGAGGTAATATACATATCCCTCGCTTCCACAGTGTGTGATCATTCCTTTCTGAATTAGAATAATGGGTTCATAGGTAATTTACCTACCCCTCTACATCTTTCAGGAAATCATCTCAATCTTTTATTTTTATAAATGCCGAAAAGAGAGAGAGAGATATAGAGAGAGAGAGAAGAAGAAGAAAGAGAGAGAGAGAGAGAGAGAGAGAGAGAGAGAGAGAGAGAGAGAAAGACAGAAGGGAATCAGAAACACACGTACTTTTTACCTTCCAGACTTGCAAGAGGAATCCGATCCAAGATATGCAAAACCCCAAATCAAGTAAATAAGTCAAATTAGGTTGGAGGCTAGCTTCGGTTCCTTCAAACTTTCTAGGAAAGTGTGATATAGTGGCAGGATGATCCCTTTGGTATCTCTAGTACTCTCTGCAATCTATAAATCTATAATGGTGCTATAGAATGGTTAGATAATAAGTAAAAATTTAAATTTGATCATAATTGTCGGAACTGAAATTCGCACTGTCGATTATAGTGAACGGGGAAAGCAAAAAAAACCCGACTTTCCTTGATGTCTGAATTCTCTTCAAGAGCCAATTACAAGTAATCCAATAAACACAGAAAATATCAAAAGAGAACAAAACGAATTAATAAAAGTTAGATCTTTATTTCAAAATTTCTTAAGAGCATAGAGATTGTTACAACAAATTGTAAAAGCTTTGGTCAGAAGAGCTGTCAGCGAGTTTTCTAGTTCTAACCACCTAAAACCTTAAAATCAGTTGAGTCGCAGCTAAAAAGAATGGAACAAGTGATCGAACTGACTGTGCGAGTTCATCAATTATGATTGCAAGTCATAGAAACAAAACATGTCTAGAATAATGCCAACAGTTTCTAAGTGCAAAGAGTTCTAAGAGATCAAAATCCACCCATCTACTTCTCGCCTTGATCTTCCTTATATACACCTCCATAGTCAGCCATCTTTTCTTTTCCGCCCTTGATTTGAGTGTATATATTGCCAAGATCTTTCCTTCTCTTCTCGACCTCCATGCTTAGAACATGAAAAAGGATTCGGCACTTCTTTCATCTGTATAGCCAAAAACTTATACTTTCTTGCATACAAAAACATTCACTTTCTCAGTCTACTTTGTATTATCAGTATACTCAATAAATTCAAAATCCTTTTAATTAAATAAAATAGTTGATTTATTTATTTTTGGCTCAACGTGTAAGATTAGAACCATAATACCAAGTTCGATCCGAGATCCATCATTAGCACTAAAATGAGGGGAGGAAAGATTCACGAAAATTCAATAACTATGATCTGAGCTAAGAACACAAGTAAATATGGCTGGAACCAACACATCTATATTAACAGGAGCAGTAGATCCAACAGATCCCATAGCACAAATCGTATGCTAACAGTCCGCTATAGAGGGAACCCCTGTAACCAATTTATTCCCAGCACCATTTGTACTTAAATGCGACACCTATCGAGGTTTCACCAGAATTAGATATGTTTTCACTTTATTGCTTCAACCTGATAGACTAAATTACGTCGTGGGACAGAAAGCTTTACAGCGTTTAGAAGAACTCTCTCAAGTTCAGATGGAGCAGCAAGCATGTATCAACTCGCTGGTGACCCCGTTGCCGAGGAGCCAACAAGGTACAACCTTGGTACGACGTGTGATATACCTTAGTTTTTATGGATTTTGACCATGGTATAAGTCATATTTAGACACTATTATACGTGTTTGGAGTTTGTTTTAGAGTCCTTTCAGGTGTAGGTGCGTTTTGGGCAAGTTGTGAGATTCTGGAGGGATTTGAATGCAAACCTTTGCAGATGCGTCAGATGTTTAACAACGGATGGTGGACTTCCCACAAATGTATGAAGCTCATATTCGGAGAAAACTAAGAATTGAGTTCTTTTCATTGCCTCAGGTTCAAGGTCGATCCATCGGTTAGATCAAAAGTTATGCTTATTTACTGAAATGCGGTCTGTAGGACACACAAGAGGAATCTTTTGATCTTGTCGCTTAGTGCTGCATGACACCAACTTGGGTGTAAAAAACAGTCCTCCTGATCAATGCCCGACGAGTCTTTATCAAATTCCAAGAATTGCAATTTGGCCCAGAAGATTCCATATTTGCAAACACCCCTGGACATGTTTTAACATATTTAGCTTATTTCCAGCCACTGTGTAGGTTATCTTTGACTTAAGGTATATGTATTTTTGGAGAGATATATTAGAAATCCTTCAGATTTTATCTTGAAATCTTGTTTTTGATCTATGCTATTTATTTAAACTATGATTGATTTTATTGCTTTCATTTCTGAGAAATCGATCTGTTATATTTAAGGATTTTTAAGGTTTATGAGTAACTGTTGATTTATAGAACTGCTAAGGTTATTGATATGCTCAAATTAACCTCAAGCAGTTCTCTCAGATAATAGTGTCATCATAGTACTTCAAGAATTGAATCCACATGGATTGGAGATCACAATGAACTTATGGTTTCAAGCTAAGCGAAACCAAAAGTATGAAAACAATAAAACAATGCAGAAAGTAAATAGATAGGTAGATAGGCAAAAGTTTAGATTCAAAGGTATATCAAACATGTAATCAAAACTAAAATCTATAGTTTATTAGGGTTTTATTAAGATCTATCTTAGAACTTGAATTTTTAAGTCGAACTCTAGCATGCGGCGTCTGCGACGCCTCACGATGCTGAAGATTGATTTTTCTTTCGTATGCCGCATTTCTTGTTTGAAATTTTCACGGTCTTGGAGATGTTTTGCTGTGTCCCAAGGGTTTTGTTTTAACCTTAAGGCAGAGAACAGTTTTGGTTTGTTTGCGGATGTTCGCAGCCAAAACGGTTATTTCTGTTTGTATATTAAATTGTTTGATTTGTGATCGAGGAATCAGGACCAAGGGGTCGCGTGAGTTTGTCCCTGGGATTAAGCATCTTCTTTCACTGAGCTTTGTAAAGAGTCGACCCTCTGAGATTTATTTCGTATATTTTAAGGATGTTACGTATGGCTCTAGGAGCTTTTTTACTAGTTTTTCCTTATATGCTGCTTTTTATGGGTAAAATTTTGTGGGCTTAAAGTAAATTGTGGAACATATAGTTCAAGTTTCGATTTTTGACAAGTGCAAGTTTTTCGTTTAACCGTTTGGTTGTTCGGACTGAGTCTTTTTGTAAAGAATTTATTGCATGATATCTATGGGTTATACGAAAATTATTTGCGTAATTGTCACTTGGCGTTCTTAGACGAATCTTGGAATGTCGTTTTGCTGTTAAGTAATTGGATGGAGCAGTGGTCGCTCAAAAGTTTTGGCTTGGCGTAAAGACTGTGTTCGGCGGATAGCCAAGGAAGTTGTAGGCCGAGGACTAGACCATGGCACTTACGTGTTAACAATTACATTATGTTAGTTTAGGATTGTCCTTAATGGGGATGCCGAATTCTGGGTCAGGCTTTTACAGGAAGGTGTAATTGATCGAGGGCCAAAGAGCGTTCGTCGAGATAGATAGGCCAAGTATGCCTGAGTTTTCCGTGTTAAGATGGCCGATGGTTGTAGAAAACAACTTTCCACTTTAGGTTTCAGTTATATGAAAATTGTCTGCAACACCTCTTTATAAAACTTTTTATGTTAATTTTTGAAGTTGCTTCATATGACTCGATTTGACTATACAAAGGATTTTCCGTGTACAGTTTATAGGAAGACTTCTCATGGGAGTGTTTATCGCAGATTGCTCCTGATGTTTTCGAAAGAGGGTTAGGTTTTTCTCATTCGCGTTTTTGTATTCCGAAGTCCTTTTGCATGATACCGATCTTGTTTTCCTGTAGACTGTTTTTATAAAATGTTTTAGCTATACGAAAGTGGTGGGTGACCTGTTTTGAAGATATTAAATCAGCGTTATCTATGAAGATGTAAAAGTAGGGATGTTTCCGCAGATTTTACGAGAAGCGTTTCCGCTTTGATTTCGATATGTGGTGAAAGTTGCTTAGAGTTACTCATGGAGTTTTACCAAATTTTATTTTGTATGATCTAGTCGTGGAATGTTTTCACAGGTTTTTAAGAGGAATTCTAATGACATATTCGTTTCTCGAGCGAAACGAATTGGTCAACCAACTCTAGATCTAGTCCTCAACCCGAGAAACGTTCCCTTTGTTGTGCTCACTGCTACTTATGTTTCCTTTGATGATTTTCAAAGGCTCACTTGGTTCAACGGAAACTAGGAGCAATGTTTTTATGTTTGAAGATTTCTAATATAATTTTGACTGTTTAGGTATGCTGGTAGCGGTTAGACGAATCTTAGATTGTCGTTTGCTTTTCGGACGATTTTGATGGGGCATTGCATTATCTAAATGATTTTCTGCCTACTGTTGCGAGGGTTTTCTTTGCCAAAAGTGTTTCTTGATGACGAGGCAAAAAGGTTTTGAAGTATGGGAGTGTACAAGTATATTATACGTACATACTCCCTCCTCTTTTATAAAAAAAATGGCTAAATCGACATTTTAAGGATTGTGTACATTTTCTCTTTCGAGAATTGGGATGTGCAACAATCTCAAAACGATTTAAAGGCGACGTTAGGATTGTGACTTGGTAGTTTTCAGGTTGATGACTTGGAATATGTCGGTTTTGAGAAAATTGCTAGGAACAAGTCGGTTTTAAGGCCACGTTCGTGTCTGTAGTTCTTTATTTCTTTAGGAAGCGAGCTGAGTATGTGTGGCGATCGTTTCTCGGTTTTGCAAGAATTTAGATCGGTTTGCAAGATGTGCCTAAATATTAAGGAACAATGGATCAAGATAGGGAAGATCGCCTAAGACTTAGTTCGCTAGACTATCCACCTAGATTTTAAGTTCCCTAAAGTTTACGGGAATCTTCAAATCATTTTTATCTCTTAATACCTTCCTACGAAAATTCCAAGTCTGATTTCAACAATTTAAAAGTCAGATGTACCTTAGTTTTTCTAGAAGATTCAGGTTTGCCTCTTCTCCATTTTTCTTGCTCATTTCGCCATCCTCTTCTCGTGTTTTTCCACCCCTTATGGATACTAAGAATATCGTTTCTTCCTTGATTTCTTTACTTTCCTGGCCGCAGTAAGGCTGAAGCCTGTCTTGCGGTTTTTGTTATGTAATCCATATTTTTCTGATATGGGTTTCAGTCTCTGTATCAATGGTTTTACGAAACTGAATAAGTACCTCATAAATTCTTTTGGCGTTTACGAGTAGTCAAAGGTAACCAGGAAATGCCAAGGGGGATGGGGTCGGAGAGAGGGGACGGTGAGACCATTAATAGAGGCTGATGGGCAAAGTTCACTTCTTAGATCGCGGTCCATATCTTTCCTTCCCCGAGAGTCTTTTTGTACGATAATTGTCTGAATTTCTGAAGGTTGTCGAATGGTTTTAAGTTTTATATACGAAACTTTTGTCGTCAACGTTATCAAATTTATTCTATGAAAGTTCTATCTTGAAATGCAATATCGTTTTAACTTTACGAATGATGTCTCATAAAATATTGTTGAGTTTAAATTTACAAAAGTTGTTTTGTAAAATGTTTTCAAGTTTAATTTTACTAAGTTTATTTCGAAAAATGTTATCGAGTTTATTTTTACGAATTATATTCCGTACAAATGTTTTGGAGTTGGGCTATACGAGAGCCGTTTTTCGAAAAACTCACGTTTTGTGGCTGTTTCGCAAAGTTAGTTTCCGAGTTATATATCAGAATCTATAGCTTCTATGGGCTTAATTAAGGCGACTTAACTTAATCCGAAATTTTCTCATTTCCATAGGATTGATCCGAGAGATTTTTGAGTAGTTTTCTCAAGTAAGCGTAGGTTACAGTTACTAAGAAGGCGCTGAATATATTACTCTAGAAGTGAAGCTTGAATTTTTACGAAATCTTAGGTTTCAGAAAATATTTTAGCAGTGAGGGATACGATCTCCCGTTTTTCTTAGTTTAGTCTTCATCAGCCGTTTTAGGTTTCGAGTGATTCAGTGGAGATCAACTTAGTTTCTTCCAAAATTATTCGGAAGAAGTACAGCGGTGGGGGTTGTGTACCCAATTTTCTGTGCTTCCATTTTCTGCAAGTAATCTAGGGTTTCTCCGCAATTTTTGAGAGAGTAAGTTTTATTTTGCCAAAATGTTTTTGGAAAACTTCTTTTGGTCGAACCCCTACGCGCTGAGATTTCTCCAAGTAGATAATGAGACAAACTTTACGGGGTTTGAGAGATTTTATCGTTGTCCTTTCTGTTTAGAGAGAGAAATCGCGAGCTCATTTCGGTGCTCTTCATGTGGCAAAAAGTAGCAACTATGTTTTCAATTTTCTCGAGCACTGCAGCGTTTGCGTAAGCGTTGATCATAGGAGCAGTCACTGCTGGCGTTGTTTTACCAGCGTTGTTGCGAGCTGCGAGTTTGAGTTTCATATTTCAGGACATCGTTTCGATCAAGTGTTTTGTGGCAATGAGTTAGAGTAATACGCCCTCTCCTTCTAGCGTATAACTGTAGGAACCGAAATTCACACTGTAGATTTTAGTGAACGGAGGAATGCAAAGAAAACCTTCCTTTCCTTGAGGTCCGGATTCTCTGCAATAGCCAATGATAAGTAATCAAATAAACGCAGAACATAGAGATAGTTATAGATATTTATTAAGAGAAGTTAGATATTTATTTCAAATTCCCGTAAGAACATAGAGATAGTTACAAAAGATAGTAAAAGCTTCGGCCGCAAGATCTGTAAGCGAGTTTCCTAGTCCTAGCCTTTTAAATCCCTAAACCTAGTTGACTCGCAGCTCAGTAACAAAAGAAGAAAATGATAAGAAAAAGTTTTGTTGATTTCGGACTGGACCTTATGGAAGGCTTCCTACATATCCCTTTCTAGGATCAAGCCGAAGGTAGTTAAATTAAAAAGTGTGGAACAAGAGATCAAACTGCTTTTGCGAGTTCGTCTAGTATGATTGCAAGGAAACAAAACATGTCAAGAATCATGACAACAGTTTCTAAGTGAAGAGAGTTCTAAGAGATCAAAATCGTCCCCTCCGCTCCTCGCCTTGATCTTCCTTATATGCACCTCCAAGTTCAACAAAATTTCCTTTTCCGCCCTTGATTTGAGTTTATCTCATGCCAAGATCTTTCCTTCTCTTCTTGACCTACATGCTTATCTCGGAAACTTTGCATTTATCCTCTTTTTCCATTTTTTTATTCCACTCGAGTAAACCATCAATGAATATGGGCATATTCTCGAATTAAATCATCAGTGGGCTTTTATCGTGTTTTAGGAAGTTTCGACCGTTTTACAAATTAAGCATTTTTTACAATTATTCTCGGAGAAATCATGGATTTATCCAAAATATGTGTTTTATTGTTGGTCCTATCAACTTATTCATTCATGGAAAAAGTGGTGGTAAGCTAACCATTACCATCTTGACGACTGATTCAGATTTTTACACAAAAGCAAGTCCAACTTTTTTTATTGTAAAAATTCAAAGGAAACTCTGATTGAGACCGAACTAAAAAAACTTTGATCGAGATTTGAAGAAGAACGCAAAGAAATATTTAGGGCGAGTAGGATGGAAATGAGGTCGAGTAGGAGAAATAAAAGGACTTGGGGAGAGTAGAGATGGTTAAGGGCGAGTAGAATGGCCAAGAGGGCAAGTAGGAGCAAGCCAAGGAGTTGGGGTGAGTATATGACCATGAGGGAGAGTAGAATGGCTAAGAGGGCGAGTGGGAGCAAGCCAAGGAGTTGGGGGCGAGTAGAGGACCATGAGGGCGAGTACGATAGCCAAGAGGGCGAGTAGGACTGGTCCAGGGAGTTAGAGGGCGATGAGATTTGTCTAGTCCAGGGACATTGGACGTGTCTAGTCTCCCACGGGTGACTATACTCATTGGCGGTCTTGGCGGCCATGGGGGACTAGACTCATTGGCGGTATAGTTGCCCGTGAGCGACTAGAAGTTTTGTGTCTAGTCGCCTACGGGCGTCTAGACTCATTGACGGTCTAGTCGCCAGTGGGCTACTAGTGGTTGTGCGTCGACGACTAGACGTTGTGGGTCCGTAAAATTTGTGTTTTATCGCAAAAACCTTCCGTAAGAACGTTTTTCCGATCTTTTCATGTTTGGATAGAAATTCTTTCATTCATTGTCCGGGATAAAATACATGCAGTTTAGTTCTCGTATCCTTATTTAAATAGGCTTGAGGCTTGGATTATGCTATGTAGTTTTCTTCGACATATTCAGCTCGTATTTATCTAAGGAATATTTATCGGATGATTTTAGCCGTTGATTTTGCCATGACCGATTTTGAACCCAAAAATAATCCCTTTCTTGACTCAATTAAACTCCATAAAACACATATGAATAAAACTCCAAAAAAGAAAGCAATATCAGTAAACCTCCCCCAGACTTAAATAACATTGTCCCAAGTGTTATTCTATCTCAGTTAGGTTGGGAAAATTAAAATATAAGTAAAAGTAATGAGGACAGTCAAAAACATCAGTCGTTGACCGATTTCTTGGTTGTCGATCTTCCTGTTTTTGTTTTTTACCGCAAATAAAGAAAAAATACGAAAATTAATAAAATTATGAAAAAGTTAAAATTAAAACATAATAATGGTAGGTTGCCTCCCACTCATCGCTTTGTTATAGTCTTTAGCGTGACGTTTAGCACTTTTTGGATTAATATTGGGTACATCATCACTTGTTAGAAAACAACTGTCCACATCCTCTTTGGCTGTCCATGTTTTCCTTGGTGATCTCAATTTGACTCATCCTTTCCTGATGGTTTTAAATGCATAGGTGTAAGCAGCCAATTTTGATGTCTGTGGGTATGGATATGTCATCTAATCTCTTGGAGACATCTTCCACAATCATGTCTTGAGATGCATAAACTCCATCAAGATTATCTTCTAGCAGCTTCTCGATTACCAGTCTCTATCTAAATTTTCCGTGTGAAATGTCGATCGTTGGTCGAGTTTATCCGTCAATTGATGATGCTTCGTCTGCTCCATTTAGGTGCTGTTATTGAATCAATTGAAAAGTAGAGTCAATCTTTTGCTTCATCTCCTCCATGAACGTAGTTAACAAGCTAATACAGTTGTTGAAGAGGTAATAAATATCATCAATCCTCTTGTAGTAGTCATCCATCAGCATCTCCTAGGCTCTGTAGATTACTTGTACCATGTCATCTACTTCTCCTCTGTTGTAGTAGTCAGCTGATGGCCTGGTTTCCTCAAAATTCTCTTCTGGTAAACGCAGATGAGTGTAACCAACCACTGCTGCTCTTTGGAGAATCTTTTGCATGTCCTTCTGTGACATGTTTATGATTCTGCCATCTATGTCTCGTGCATTCCCATCTTTATCTTTATAAACTTCATACTCATCTCTGGTTTCCCAGCGAAATTTTCTCCTAGCTGGATCCTTATATGATTTGTACCCTTCTGTCTGATTAGCATCGATATATGATATAGGGCTATAGTCGATCATGTCGCAATCCAGGTTTCATTGGATCCTCTGAAATCTCCAGTTTCCTCTTGTGCGAGAGCACCGTACTTGACTGCTTCTTCTTCTAGATAAGATTCGTCCTAATCTGGGTTAGCTGTATCATGCCCTAGGTCAGGGTTGTCGTCAATCGATATCAAAGTGTGGGTATCTATAAAGTGTTGGTTGGCATCGTGAAACAATGTGTTGGGTTCAGTCGATTGTTGCATCGTCAAGGTCATTCTCTTGCTCGAAATCGCAGAAACATGTAGCCATAAGTTCTGGTTCATGAACCAAATCAATGAGAGCAGTTTTGGTTCTAGTTTGAACAGGCTCATAGTAGTGATTTTGATCAATAAGAGATAGATACAACATGTTTGTCTTAATGTTGCATACTACAACTACCATGGCCATGAAAGCTCTTCCAAGTAGCAAGGATGAATTCTGCTCCATTTGGACGTCCAATACATGAAAGTCTATAGAAACTAGGGCATCGCCGATTTGCACTTGGAGGTCTTCGACTCTTCCTCCTCAAATCCCCTTAGAGCAATCCACAAAAAGGAATGAATCACTAGAAGGATCCACCTTTAAGATTGGCACCGCTACCATGGTTCTTGGCATAATGCTTACTAAAGAACCGGTGTCGCAGAGTGCATGACGGGAGTCATGTCCCTTGATGTTGCAGGGAACTGCAAACTTCCGAGGGTCGCTTCTCGTCTTCAACTTGACCCTCTGCTATATCTTCTCCCTCAGATGATTAAACATTTGTTCTATGTCCTCATCAGTCTCCTTGGTTTCTCTTAAGAACGTCCACAATCTGTGAGTGTAATAAGCTTCCCCAAATGGCCCTTGTAAAGGATTCTGAGGACTCTCTTAGCAATCTGTCCATCTCTTTCTCATTAGCTCTCTTTCTAAGATGCTTAGGGACCTTCTTATTTCCTGTAGAATGTCTATCCCTAGCTTCCTCAATTACCGTAGGGACTGGTTCATATGTATGTCAGGGTTTGGGTAAGATGGGTTTCGAGTGCCAATTAGCATATAAAAGATTCACATCTATGCTTGGTAACCGACTGTCGATCGATGGTAGGATCCGGCTGTCGATCGATGTCCATATCTTCATACAATTACATGGATTCTTTAGGTACCGTCGAATGATGGTTAACTTCGGATGTCGATCGATGGTCGTTCAAACAGGGCTGGGGATTCTTACGAGTTTCTTTCTCCTGGTGCCTAACTTCTTCCACTACTTGCCAAAAACCATCATCTATGATGGCACTTACGTGGTGCTTTTGTCCATCCTCTATCTTTTCCTTGATCAAGGCTTCTTGTCTACTCACGGCTTCACTGGTCTGAACAACTTGATTCTTTAGCTTCTTGACATGGGTGTTGAGAGCTTCAAATTTACTGTTGAGGTTGGCATAGACTGCATCAATCTTTCCATTGAAATTTATTGTCATCTTCTGATTTCCCTCCAGAACCTTGTCAATCATGGCTTCAATTTTTTCTCTTGGGTATTTTATGGGGTATTCTAATAGTAGGACAGTCCATAGGTTATGTTGTTGCTGTGGGGTCTCTGTTTCTATGATCCTTCGTTGTAGTTACTCTTTTGACCATTATAATAAGAGTTTCTATTGATCTGGTTCCCATATCTCAAGAATCCATATCCACCAAGAAAGTTAATATCCTCTTCTTCACCTTTCTCATTGTCAGATCTTATAGCTTCTACACCTTATACGAAGCTAACTTCCTTCTTCAGAAACATCTAAACACTGTCCAACTTGGGTTTTACTTCTTCCATCTTATCCTTGGTAAGTGTTCTTGGTGTTGTTGCTAGCGGCCAAATTCTCTATCAATCTGGTAGCTTCCTCTGGACTCCTAGTACATAAGTTCCCTCACTGGCTGTGTCTAAAGCTCCTCTGTGAATGTAGCAATTCAGTTCCTCAATTCCTCAGCTCTAGCATCATCAAAGAGATTACGTAGGAAAGCATTTTTGATGTCTGTCCAGGATGTAAGAGATCTTGGTGGTATCTGCTATTGCTAGTATTAAGCATCTCCAGCAAGTAAATACTTAAATAGTTTGCATAGAAGCTAGTTATTAGGGATTCCATTAGCCTTGGTGGCATACACAAGACCCTCGAATTGCTCAAAATGATCCATAACATGCTCATGAGAATGACCATGAAAATGGTGTATGTGCCACAAGTGTGAAAAAGGCCCGCTTCAGCTTGAAATCTTTCCTTTGGAAAGATGGAGGACGAATAGCAGATCTGTTGGCATATAATTGATTTGGATGATTGTATTCAGCTAACATTTTGGGTTGAGCAGCCTGGGCTTCAGCTACAGCACCTTCTGTTCGTTCAGAGATTACAGTTCCTTGATCATCAATTCTCTGACCTTGTTATATTGTGCAGATGACCATCGAGGTCATACCTGTCCCCTCTCTCATTCCTAGTCACGATCAGCATAGCAACCATCTTTTCTTGGGAATCAACTTCGATTGATGTCTTGGTATTGGTGTTGATTGATTCCGGTAGATGAGTGTCTGTCGACGAAAAAGTGTTGGTGTTGATTGATTCTTGTCGCTTCTCAATGGGGATGCTATGTTCGATGGCTAATGGGTCTGATAAAGTTAAGTATCTATCCTTGTTGCTTCTGGTAATGTTGGGCATGCATGCACCTTCATGACAAAAGAAAAAAAAATTTCAAAAAAACTAAAAAAAAACCTAGACAAACTTGCAAAACAAATCTTATGGAGATCCTTGCTCCCCGGCAATGACACCAAATTTAATACATGCTCAAATTACCATAAAGATACTGATTACTATCTCAAATAAGAGGTTCAACTATAGTACTTACTACTTAGGGATCAAATCTAGAGAGAGCGAGGAAACACAATAGATTTGAAAATTTGACTTAGTTAAGCTAGCAATTAATAAAACTTTAGAATAAGTACATGAGGAAATAGTTGGTTTGTAAACAAGTAAGGAAAATAGCTAGATCTAGGATTTTCAGATAGTGAATTATAATGGATAAAAGCCAAGGGGGTTTCAATCACAGAACACTATTCAACTAGTAAACATAACAATAATTATATTTATCTTATGGCTAAGCTTAGAGTCTACAACTTTTGCGTGCAAACTCGGAATGACTGTCGATCAATAGTATCAAACGTCATTGATTGATGGCTTTCTTAGTCAAGCATTAAACGACCAGATTTGATTGGTTCAGTTAGAATTACTAGAGCATTCTCTCGACTGTCCCTAGTAACTTAAGCTTAACAGGCTTTGTTTAGGTAATGATCCTACTCTGGCAGTGTCAATTATCCTAAGATTGGGGTTCTAGTTACCTACTCTAGAACACACACAATACTCACAATTTTGATGATATATCTAATAATCACCCTAGTTATTCTATTGTTTGCTAATCCATCAAAACCTTTAATAAACCCTTAACCTAACAAGGTTCCTACTCAGACATAGCTAAGCACACCATAATCATAAATATAGAATAATGCATTAGGTAAAGAATAGGGATAGGAAATGGGGTTCCAATACAAAGCTGAAGAAGTCTTGATCTTCTCCCCAAAAACCCTAAACTTCTAGGTTTGTTATAAGAAAATCTCAAAGCCTGTAAAAAGTCTCTCTTTGCATAAAACACTAGCAAAGACAATATAAACTAGGAAAAACACGTCAAGGGGAAATCATGTAATTTCTGTGACTTGGAATTCAAGCCGGATACTTTGTGAATTGGGCTTCTGCGTGTCGATCATCAATTGAGAGCAAATGTGCGTCGTCAATCGAAGCAATGCTCTGTCTCGGCTCATACTTTGCAAAATTTGACTAGCTACGGGGTTGCTCTCTCTCTCTGAGTTCTAGAAAGCCTCATAATATCAAAAATGTTCCAAAATGTACGTGGACCTGAAATGACTCTAGAACACATCCTAGTCACACATGACATACTCAAATATGGCCTATAATATGGTCAAAAACAGCTATCTTAGGAGCTATTTCATACCAGTGCCGAGACCACTGACTGAATTCTCCGGCACAAAGTCATTGACTGTCATGGCCAAGGAAATAACAAAAATCGTAGACTTCGCAGTCATCGATCATCCGACCATGAAGGCAGTCCCACTCCCATCGACCTATCACTTGGGCATAAAGTTCTCAACTCTAAACGAACCACAACAATTTGGGGATGCCAAAAACAGTCACGGCTATGCTTCCTGGCAGAACAAATGCTAAGGCAAATTACGACCACATCCATGGCTAAACCCAAGCGTACGAATATAACTCAGCTCTCGACTGAAAACGGTTCTGAAAAAAACGATCCAGAATCATCTACTCAAGCAACGGCTATGGAAGAAGAAAACAAGCAGACTTTTGAGCCCAACTCTTCCACTAACCAAGAAAAGTCTACTTCGGAAAAAATCTGTCAATCCAGTAATAGTCAACGCGCTAAGACGATCGTTTTAACCACGCAAATGAGTAAAACACTCACGCAACAAACTGAACTACAAGATAACTTGATTTTCGAAAGGGGTACGTAGGAAAATCGTTGCAGGATGAGTTCAGCTGTCACCCACTCTAAAAATGGGGGAGTGGGTACGTATGCGTATACTCTTATACTCCCACATTTTAAAATATTCGCCCTTGGACTAGATATTTTTTAAACTTTTTCAATAATAAGATATGACTTCTAAAGGACTCGCAAATCCCTTTTATTGCAGTAATACTTAATATCACAGATTACATTACGACCAGACCGGCAATCCACGATTCGCCCCAAACGTCAAAGTAAGAACAAACAAATATCGTATAACCCGTAAACAGAAATCATACGAAAAAGAAATCAACCAACCAAACGGTTAACAAAACTTCTAACACTTTGAAACAAGCTACACCCAGTTACAAGATCAAACAAGATCTTCAACCAAAACACAAAATCCTCCCAACATATCCTAACAACGTAATATCACTTTACACAAAGGAAAAACGTATTCTCGAGATGTCGCAGACTTTCAAAATATATTTCCAAAATTCAAAAAAACTACTAGAACATCCCTCACGCGACTGTAAATTAACAAGTAACACAATTTAGAAAAGACAAGTACTTGCTCTTACATCAAGTTCGTCGACTGGCCCAAACGGAAAAATCAACCGTTCTCAAAAAGAACTCGTAGCCCGACAAGCTCCTCTCATAGAATTGGTCCTCAAACATCTGACACAAGATAAGCGCACAATAGATATCCAAAATTTTGGTCATTACTTCGAAAAATTTAAAACTGTCTTCAGAGAGATACTTGATTCCCGATCGATGCAAATGATGTAGGCCGCGAACTCATCGCAGATTTCAATATCGAAACAGAGTCTTGTGGAAGTTATGAATGAATCAAGTATGCTGGGATCAACCCCGCATCCTCCATGCATGAAAATAAACCTAGGGCTTACCCTAACTCTACTCTTAACTCTCATAGGAATTGTATAATTGATATGAGATACAAAATTTTGCCTCGTCGCTGATACTTGGAACGTTCATTATCCTAAATCTCGAAAATATCCATCTTAACACAACTACAAGTATCACGATCTGCTAGAACAAAGGAAATGGGGAACACACTCACACTCTCTCATTCTCGTTGACGCTTTGTTCGTAAAAAAAAGTCTACAAAACGAAAAAATATTTAAAAGCCCAAAGGGGCAAGTCGATACATACCAATGAACAAAAAATAAAGAGGTAACACGCTCCCTTCAAAAAAAAAACACCCTTCATGGGTTTAAGACAAAGTTACCAGACATCGACCCCAATCGAGTAATTACTAACACCGAGTTGGACCATAGGTTGGTCTACCTCGCCATCCTCACCTTGAACAGCAGGTCTAACCTCCTCCAAATCTGGAGAGATAGAAATCTGGGCCCAGTGCTCCCAAATTCTCCCTTCAATCCGAGAGATCATCGACTCTGTGCTTGCATAGTTTTCCATATGCCTCGACATCTTTTCCATATCGGCATTGTAGGTGTAGTCAGTGGCTTGCGTGCGCCACAAAGCGCCCACAGAGCCCCGACACTCGCGGTAGTTGGCAAATGACTTCAGAGTATTCTTTAGCTTGTCAAAGTCGGCCGCAAACTTAATAGATCGATTGTTTAGGATCGCAGCGATTTCCAGCTTCCCATCCCTATGTTCACGACGGAGATTCGAGGCTTGCTTCAACGCCAGATCCCTCTCACAAATAGAGCTCGCCTCAGCCTATCTCTTCAAGGGAGAAACCTCTTTTTTGGCCCTCCCGACCCTAAAGTGAACCGCCCGCACCTCCAAGAAACTTGGTGTAAGAGCATCGCTCATGATATGGAGGCACTGCAAGAAAAACAGCTAATGGATTAGAAGAGAACTTGACAATTAGAAGAGAACTTGACCACAAAAATTAATCAAGTACGAAACTAACCCCCATGCATATCCGCGAGGCTTATGAAAACTTTCCCGATCCGGCAGGCTCGTTACTGGCTGGGGGATGATAAAAAGGGATCCAAGAGAAGCCAGGAAAGCAGCGTCAAGTTCTGGGCCTTCAGTACCAAACCTTGGTGGTGGGGTCTGGTTGGTACCACTTGCGCCTAGCTCATTCGGAAAACAAATATGACACCAGTCATCCGCGGGCAACTCTGCCCCAGCAGTAGAAACGTCGTCCACTTCAATGGCAATTTCCTTGTTCTTCGGAGACCTTTCCCTCCCCCTCTACACGCGGAGGTCGTATCGAACAAATTCGTCCATGGTCGGATCCGAGTCTTCCCCCACTAAAGTTTGAGGCTGATCTCAAGATTGATGATATGCAACCGCCGCACAAACTCATTTCGAAGAAAACTAGCCCCAAGAAAATGGACCACTCTGAAGAATATCTCTAATGGAAAACACGTCAATAAGATGTGGGGGGGGGAATATGATTGTAAGCTGAAAAAGAGAAAACAAGCACATGGTCAGATAACGGCAAAACAAAGGATAACCGAAGTATCCGACCGTGATACCCTTTGGACCCCATTTTGCACCTGAAAATTGGAATGCATTCTTCCGCTACAGAGGCACTGTTTATACAGATGGAAAATAGTATTTCTGCCAGCCGTGAAAGCAGAATGCGGAACATAAAAATAAACAGAAAACTTAGCACTTAGAGTAATTTACGCAATTTACGTTTTCGTTATTGAGCTGCGACTCGACTAGGTTTTAAGGTCTTAGGTGGTTAGGACTAAAACACGCTGACAGCTACCACAGTCAAGGTTTTTCACCAGTTGTAACGATCATATTCAGATTCAGAATAAGATCTTCCTTTCTTTGTTATTTACTTCGACTTGTTTTACTTTCGTTTATTTTCTGATTTTGATTATTTGTCATTGGCTTAGAAGATTTTCGGGACCTGAAGGAAAGTAGGGTTTTCTTTGCTTTCATGCATTCACTAAAATCGACAGTGCAAAATTCGATTTCCACAATTTGCTTTTTGAATTTATTTGGGGGGGGGGGCTTCATGCCTGATGTTGTTTTGTTGAACAATGTCCCTTTGCGGCCCTCCTTATTGCACTTTTGGATTTCTTCAATTTTGGTAATTCTGTGAAACATGTTCCCCTTGGTTTTGATCCCCTAGAGTATGAGAATTTTGTTGATCTGGTTTTCTCAAAATCTCTTAAGCGAGACACACGGAAAGCGTGAATGTGTTTTCTAGACCCATGTTCTCAGAAAAGAATATTGATATGGATCTGTGGGAATCCCTGCTTCAAGGCCGTAGTCAGGAATTTGGGAGGATTACAGATCCCGGTTCCTAGAAGTCTTTTGGGAGTCTGAAGTCAGTTTTCGGCTCCTTAGAATTGTAGACACCTTCGTGTTTTGGTCAAGCCCGGAGGCTTTGTACATGGCTTAGATCCGCTTACATTGTTCCGGGATGGAGTTTCTTCTCCTGTAAGCCTTTAGGTACCCGAGGGTTTTAAGGCGTCTTAAAGCATGGTCTATTCATGCTTTAGTCGTTTATCGTTGTTGTTATCATGGACGTGCCACTTGGAGGGTTTGCTAGGATCGACAGTCAGCTTAGATTTGATCCAGCTCATTTTCCCCTCTAATTAAGTATGTGTTCCTACTTCTCGCTTAAGAAAAACTCATAATTTATTAGATGAAATTAGTATGGCGACGTTGAGTGTGGGAACGAAAATTCTTACTGTCAATTTCCATTGAATTAGGAACGCTTGGTAAGTCCTAGTTTCCCAGAGGTCCCAAATATCTGCTAAACCACACGCCAATCAGTCAGAATATGAAATAAATATTGAAAAATAAAGTAGGAATCACAAAGAGAGTAAATAGATGTCTTATTCCGAATTTACATATGAGCGTTTACAACAGGATAGGCGCCTTCGCTATGAGAGCTGTCGGCGAGGTAACTAGTTCTAATAACCTCAGGCTGCAAAACCCGAGTTGAGTCGCAGCTCGAATAACAAAAACGGAAAGTTGCCAAAATGCTCTAAGCGCTAAGATATGTTTGCTCTGAGTGGAGAATTTTTTGTGTTCTGCATCATCACCCTTGAAGACCTTATATAATCCTATAGATGCGGTTTGCTCTTTCCCCTTCTGCTCTTGGTCGAATTTATCGCTTTGTGGAAAAATTCCTTTTTTCCTCGATCTTCGTGATTATCTTTGGAAACTTAACATTTATCCTTCCATCTTGACATTTATCTTCCGAACCTAACATTTATCCCTTCCTGCAAAATAAAAGATAAACCGTAACAAAGTTCGGGCTTTATTTCGGATAAAATCGCGAGTGGGCCTTTAGCCAAGCTTTAGAGGGGCCGTTTTCTGACTTTGGCGTTTCTATGATTTTATCGAAAGGGCATTGCTAAGAAATCGTCGTCCGAGAGTTAGGATCATTCGTATGGGGCGTATGCCTTTAGGTGTTTAGATAACCATTACCGTCTCATACGATCGACCCGATCCTTTCTCGAGAAAACAAGTCCTTTCCGTAAAGTTGTAGTGTCAATCCTGATCGAGAATGAGGTGAAAATGGATTGATTGATCCGACTTGTCGGACGAGTGAGTCAGATTGCTTAGGTCACCTAACTCGGCTGGTCGGCGAGTTGGTTCGGCCGTGCCGTCCAACTCGCCGTATATGCGAGTTGGTCGGTCTGTGCCATCCAACTCGCCGAACAGGCGATTTGGTCGGCCCATGTGGCTTTATTTGCCCGTTCGACGAGCTGGACCTCTTGCTCGGCCAACTTATCCGTCCGGGGAGTTGGATGATTGAGTCTTCTACTCGTTTCATCATATTGCCGTTCAGGGATACGTTTACCCGAGGTCTTTGGAAAAACTCTTCCTGATGAGTCATTTGTGCAGACCGTTCCTTTGTGGTCAGTCGAGATTTGACCTAGATTTGTCCCGTTCCCTTTTTCCGAGACATTATCTCTTTCTTTCACAAAGGGCGCCTTTTCCCGGTAGGTTTCTGACGTTGATTCCGTCGTAACCGATTTTGACCCCAACATTGAGCATAAATAGGAGTAGGAAAATAAAATGCTTAGATAGTAAAATAATAGAAAGCATGATCATGAGATCTTATTAGAAGTGATATGTTTAGAGGTGCAAGGCGTTCCAGCAGTTTGGCTGGGTCTTGCCATCACTGTCTTGTAGCCTATAGGCCCCTACTCTCTACATCGTTGACCTTATAGGGTACTTCCTACCTGGACGCGAGCTTTCCTGCTGACTTTTCTTTGGTATACTCAAGTATTCGTCGAAAGAACCAATCCTCTTTCTGGAAGGTTCTGGTTCTGACCGTTTTTTATTGTAGCTCCTGGTAAATCATGCTTGTACGACTAGTTTCTCATCAAAGCCGCCTCTCTCTTTTCATCTAACAGATCAAGGTCTATAGTCATTAAATCTTCATTCTCCAATGGAGAGAGGTGCTCGGAGACGGCCGTCCTAACGTGTACTTCGGCCGGGAGGACCACTTCCATGCCATAGACCAAGGAATAAGGTGTTTCCTTGTGGCTGTCTTTGTTGTAGTTCGGTAGGTCCACGTGACTCCATGTAGCCCTTCAACCCATCATCCATGGAAATCCTCCAGTCGTTTCTATAGCATGTTGATCTCCTTTTTGTTTGTCAATTCCGCTTGCCCATTTAATTGAGTGTGTCATGGAATGGCGAAGGTTAGCTTGATCCCCTAGTTCCTGAAAAGTTCCCTAAATTTATGGGTAGTGAACTGGGGTTTGTTGTGTGTGACGATTTCCTGGGGACTCCGGATCTGGAGATAATGTTATTCCATAGAAGTTTTCTGATTTGGATGCCAGTTATCCTGCTCATTGCCTCTGCTTTCAGCCATTTGGAGAAATAGTCAGTTACGACTAGGAGAAAGAGTTTTTGCCTTGGCGCCATCGGTAGTTTTCCTAATATGTCCATACCCCATTTCCTGAACGGTTAAAGAGAGCTTATTGACTTCAAATTTTCCGGAGGGAACCAGGAGACCTGCGCGTGTCTTTGGCATTGATCACAAAAAAATTATTGTTGGTTGGCGTCTTCCACCAATGTGTGCCAATAGTACCATGCTCTTCTGGCCCGGAGTACTAAGTTCCATCCACTAGAGTGGAACCCACATTCTCCTTCATGTAACTCTTCGTGTATCTTTCTGGCTTATCTCCGCGTAATACTGACCAGATAGGGGCCAGAAAAAGACCTTTGGAATAATTTCCTGCGGGAATCGTCGGAAGAGCGTCAGCTTTCAGGTACTTGACGATGGGGGTCATCTAGGTACTTCCTCCTCAATGGCTGAAATTCCTGCAGGTGTGAATTCCTCATCCGTTGCTGGCCACTTAAGCACCAGCAAGGGGATGCTCATCTGGCTTGTTGTCGTTAAGGCGGACCAAATATTGGCCAAACCGTCGGCTTGGGAATTTTCCTCTATGGGGATCTGAGCGAGTTTGCAGTTCCGTCTCTATCAGGTGCTTAGCTATTGCCAGGTACTTGATCTCACTAGGATCCTTCGCCTGGTATTCTCCCTGAATATGATTGATGATCAGCTGTGAATCGCTAAATACCTGGATGTTCTCTGCCCCCAATTTCCTGGCAAGCGTAAGTCCAGATATTAGAGCTTCATACTCGCTTTCGTTGTTAATTTCCTTGAAGTTGCATCTTATGGCCCTTGCAGCCATTTCTCCAGGTGGAGAAGTGAGTAGTATGCCTACTTTTGCCCCTCTTACATTGCTTCATCCATCTACGTGCAAGGTCATTTCTCCTTCTTCTCCACTAGAATTGTTTTACGCTTATCTCTTGTAGCAATGCTGGAACCATAGTAGGAGAAAATTCAGCCACTAAATGCGCAAAACCTGCAATTTAATGGCGGTGGCCGGCTTGAATATTACGTAGTACTCTCCTAGCTCCACTGCCCATTTTGACAATCGCCCTGATACTTCCGTCTTGTGGAGCACAGACTTGATGGGAAGGGAGGTTACTACCACAATCTGATGCACCTGGAAGTAAGGTCATAATTTTCGGGCTGAGACCACCAAGGCAATTGTTAGATTTTTGAAATGGCTGTAGTGGGTTATGTGTCGAGCAGAGACTTGCAGACATTGTACACTGGGAGTTGCTTGCTTTCCTCTTCTCGTACTAGGATGGCACTTACTGCATGTTCTGACTCTGCCAGGTAGAGAAGAAGGGTTTCTCCGTCATTCGACAGCAGAGGAGTTGTAGGTTATGTATTCTTTGAGCTTAGCTAGGGGGATCTTTCGTTTTTCCGAGAGCCTTTCGGATTCATAAGGGCTTCGAAGAAAGCTTGAGATTTTTCCGAAAGCCTGGAGATAAACTACTCAGCGCATCCATTCTTCCAGTAAGCTTATGCACTTCTTTGACGTTCTTTGGTGAAGGAATGGCGTGTATAGCTCTTATCTGCTCTGGGTTGGAATCGTTCCGCTGATGGGTGACTATGTATCCTAGGAACTGCCCAAAACTTAATCTGAAGGAGCCCTTTGCGGGATTGAGTTTCATACTGTATTTCCTTAGGGTGGAGAAGGCTTGATGCATATGCGACACGTGGTCCTCTGCTTCTAGAGATTTGACGAGCATGTCATTCTATGTAGACCTCCATCGTTTGACCAATATTTTCGGCGAACATCATTTTCACTAGTCTTTGATAAGTGGATCATGCTTCCTTCAGCCCAAAAGGCATAACCTTGTAGCAATAGATGCCCCTAGATGTCATAAAGGAAGTCTTCTACTGATCTTCTGGATGCATGATTTTCTGATTTTAGTTGGAGAAGGTGTCTATGAAACTCATCTGGTTGTGCCCTACTGTGGCATCAACAAGCCTGTCGATATGAGTTAAGAGGGAAGGGATCCTTGGGACAGGATTTGTTGAGGTCTGTGAAATCGATACAGACTCTCCATTTGCAATTCTTTTTCCAGACCACTATCACATTAGCGAGACACTCTGGGTATTGCACTTCTCTAATGAACCCTGCGTCCAGCAGATTCTTGACTTCTTCGAGGATTATTTCCTCTCTTTCGGAAACAAACTTCATTTTTTTCTGTATGACCGGCTGGCGTAGGGGGTCGACCTGTATCTTGTGCATAAGGAAGTTTGTTAGTCTCTGCCTTAATCTTGCAAGGAGCTTAGAACCTATCTTAAGATCCCAGGTTGTGTACATTCTGTCAATGGTACTTTGTCCATTTCTTAGACATTGGGCTCTTCTGCACACAGGGCCGGAGGTCTTTCTTGTAATTGCTATAAGGCCTTGATTTTTCCCTTCAGAGTCGTCTGATAGTAGGATTGGAAATTTTCCTGATCTCCTTTGATTTCCTTTATGCCCCAGGGGGTAGTAAATTTCACTATTTGATGGAGTGTCGAGGAGACGGTTCCCACATCATGAATCCTAGGGTTTCGAAGTGTCATGTTATAGGATGATTTGCAATCGACCACGGGGAACTGGGTAGCCATATTGATTCTTCATGCATATATTGGAAATGTAACTTCTCTAGTGCTTTTCTTGATTTCTCGACTGAATCCTATAATCGGAGTGACCTTTCAAGTTAGAGCGTCTCCCTCCGGACCCAGATCAATATAGGCTGTTAAGATGATATTGGTGGAACTCCCATTATCTACCAATATTTTCCGACCAGACAGTTTGCTACAATTAGCGATATGACTAGCGCGTTGTTGGGAGGAGCCAAGACCTTCTCCTGCTCTTTGGCCATGAAGCTGATTTCATCTGTTCCCAAGAGCAGGCACTTAGGTTTTCCGGCTTCTTGGCTCTATTTGGTATTCCTGGTTTTCTTCTTTTTCGGACGGATGCGTTGCACTACTTACTTCAGAGCCTCCAGATATTACTTTGATTCCCCACTACAAGAAATGTGGGTATAAATAGTTGTCGTTAAATGCTATGAATTTGATATAGTAGTGTTTCCTAAAACGCTCTGACAGCGCCTGTTATCGTAGGTCGGACACTTTTGATAGTGGATCTTTCTGATGCTATAGTTAAATAAATAACGATAGCAAATCTTTCGTGTTATTTATTTATTTTTAATTATCCAAAATTTTTTGAAATATAATTACTAAACAAAACCAAATTAAAAATAAAAATAATACTGCAACTAAAAATATTTAACCAAAATATAATTCAAAATTATATAATTTAAAATTAATTCATAATTAAAAATTAAATTCTGTTTCTCAATTAAAATCAGTATACAAATAATTAAAGAACACATAAACCAAAAACTAAATAAAACATTAAACCACGACATAATACACCAAAACATAATTAACCTAAACCTAAACTAAGCCTCCGCCTGCAACCCTAATTCTCCGCCTCTAGCCTCCAGCCTCCATATCATCCGCCTTCAGAGTCATGTCGTCGCATCACCTAGTCACTGGAATTGACTTCTATCGAGTCATCTGCTACAGCCATCAGAGTTTATCCGTTGCCTTGTGTCCTCGATACTGGAGTTTCTCCATCGCCTTCTCTCGCCATGATTTTGAGCACGTCCGTCTCACACTATCTTATTCTTCAGATGATTGGCAAGGGTGTGAGCAAAGGATACCTTTGTTTAAGAGAAGAAACCAAGTTTAGATCATAATTTCCCTCAACTTTTAATTATACTTCTGTTTTAGCTTCTGATGTATTATGGCATGCTAGTTTAGGTCACCCTTGCTCTCGTGCCTAGGATTGATGTTGCATCATCTCTCTTTTTAAAAATTATAGTTGTGAGGCTTGTATCTTAGGCAAGCATTGAAAATCTGTTTTTCTTAATTCAATGACTATCTATGAGCATTGTTTTGATTTTATTCATTTGATATGTGTCCCTTGTGCTTCTTGAGAAACCATAAATACATTGTCACCTTTATAGATGAAAAATCTAAGTATACATGTCTGGCCTTAATTAAATCTAAAGATAGAGTGTTAAAACCCTTTCTAAACTTTCAAAGCTATGTTCCTAACCATTACAATACCAAGATTAAAATATTTAGGTCTTATTACGGTGAGGAATACACAAGCCATGCATTTAAGAATCATCTAGACAAGCATGGAATCATTCATCAAACCAGGTTCCCTTACACACCACAACAAAATGGGTGGCTGGAAGGAAAAATTGACATCTCATGAAGGTTGCAACAAGCATGATGATCCACACCAATGTGCCAAAAAGATTTTGGAGGGATGTCGTGGTCCCTGCATGCTATCGTATCAAAACAATACCAAATAGGGTCCTCCATGATAGCTCTCCATTTGAGGTACTAACTAAGACCAAGCCATCCATTTATCATTTGCGTGTTTTTGGGTGCCTTTGTTTTGTTTTGATTTCAGGTGAACAAAGAAACAACTTAGAACACAAAAGTGTCAAGGCAATGTTCATAGGGTATTCCACCAACAAAAAAGGATAAAAGTGCTATGCACCAGAGTCCAGAAAGGTTATGGTGTCAAGAGATGTTAAGTTTTTGGAATCCAAGGGGTATTATGATGAGAAAAGTTCGGAAAACCTTAGAGATCTTTCCCATTCACCCTCAGATAGGGAAAACAACTTGAGGATAATCTTAGAGAATCTTCTGATACGTGCTCAAATTACCCTAGAGCTACTGATTACTCTCACAAATAAGAGGTTTAATTGTAGTATTTAGGGAAAAAAATCCCGAGAGAGCGAGTCCACACAACAGATTTTATAATCAACTTAGTTAAACTAGGAAATTAATAAGATTTTTAAATAAGTAAATAAGGAAATAGTCGGTTTGTGAACAAGTAAGGAAAATAGCTAGATCTAGGGTTTTTACATAGTGAATTATAATTGATAGAAGCCAATGGGTTGTCTATCATAGAACACGAATTCAATTAGTAAAGATATTATAAGTTATATCTATATTATGGCTAAGCTTAGAGTCTACAACTTTCGTGTGCAAATTTGGAATGACCGTCGATCGATGGTATGCAAACGACAGCGATCGATGACTTTCTTAGTCAAGCATTAAACGACCATATTCGATTGGTTCACTTAGAATCACTAAACCATTCTCTCGATCTTCTCTAGTAATTTAAGCTCAACATGATTTATTCAGGTAACCATACTCTCGCAGTGTCATTTATCCTGATATCATGGTTCTAGTTAGCTACTCTAGAACACAAGCAATACGTACAATTCCACTAAAAGATCTAATAATCAGCCTATCAAATCTATTGTTTGGCTAATCCATCAAAACCTTTAATAAACCGTAAATGTAAAAAGGTGACTACTCAAACATAGCTAAGCAGAACATTATCATAAACATGAAATAATGCATAAGATAAAGAATAAGGAAAGAAAGGGGGGTTCCAATCCAAAGCTCGAATATGTCTTAGTCATCTCCCCAAAAACCTTGTTTGTTATGTACTCTTTGCATAAAACACTAGCAAAGACCATATAAACTAGGTAAAACACATCCAGGGACAATTTTGTAATTGTGTGACTTGGGCTTCAAGTCAGGTACTTTTTCAATTGGGATACTGCGCGTCGACTGTCTATCAACGGCAAGAGTGCGTCGTCGATCGACGCAATACTCTATCTTGATTCGTACTTTTCTGAATTTGACCAGCTACGGGGTTACTCTCTCTAAGCTTCAGAAAGCTTTAAAATCTCTACAATGCTTCAAAATGTACCTGGACCTGGAAAGACTCTAAAACAAATCCTAGACTCCAAATAGGGCCTATAACATTGTCTAAGATTCGTAAGTACTGGGACCTATCAACTGGAAATCAGTCAACCAAAGGAAATATAATAGGTAAGAGAACCACTTACCCAAGAAGTTTCTGAAGTTCATGATCAAAATGGAAAAGAAGATCAGGAGCAGCCATTAAGCAAAAGCACTAGAATCAGGAAAAACCAAGAGCAGTCTCAAAACAATGAGAATGAGGCTGAAAAAGATCAGGTGAAGCCATTAAAGAGAAGCACTAGAATCAGGAAACACCAAGAGCAGCCTAAAACAAATGCGAATGAGGCTGAAGAAGATTAGGCGCAGCCATCAAAGAGAAACAATAGAATCAGGAAGACAAGGGTGTATTACAATGCCAATGCAGCAGCCATCCTATTCATGCCGCATGCTCTCTAGCTCAATATCCATAGGAGCATCAGGGCTTCATGAGCAACTTGGATCAAAAGTACATACCAAGATCCTAGGAAGAAGCAATGGAGGATGGGGAATTGAAAGAATCTTTTGGTCATGAAACTAAGGCTATGATAGACAATGACACTTGTTCTGAGGCTGAGCTTCCAAAAGGGAAGAAGGCAGTGACAAGTAGATGGATCTTCACCATCAAGTACCTAGCCACTGGGAAACTAAAAATAAAGAAGACAACATTGGTTGGAAGGGGATTTACTCAAAATTATGGAGAATATTACTTCGATACCTTTGCACCAGCAGGAAAACTTCATACCATCAGAATCATCCTCTCACTTACTACTAACTTGGAATGGGACTTATGGAAAATGGATGTGAAGAATGAATTTCTTCAAGGGGAATTAGAGGACGAAGTCTACATGCACCCCCCTTCTAGTCTAAAAAACTTTGTCAAACTAGGAAATGTGTTGAGAATCAATAAAGCTATCTATGGTAATAGCAATCACTAACCGCATGATACCATAATCTCAGCACAACCGTGAATGGAAAGGGGGTTAGGCGATCTGAGGCAGACCAGACTCTCTTCACTCTGACCAGCCATCAAGGTATAGTAGTCATCCTTGTGTATGTTGATCATATCATCATCAGAAGGTGTGACAAACCTTACTTGAAACCAGCTAAGACTCAACTGGAAGATGGCTATAAGATCCTGCGTGAGGGGGAATATGAAGACACACCATTTGATAGTCCAAAGCAATACATAAGACTAGTGGGTAAGCTTATCTATTTTACCATTACTAGACCTGATATTTGTTTTGCTGTGAATCAGGTGAGCCAGCATATGCAAGTGCCAAAGGTTAATCACTGTAAAATGGTGGAAGGATACTTAGATATCTCAATGGAGCTCCTGGTCAAGGAGTATGGATGGGTGCAGTGGTAACACAGAAGTGGTTGGTTATTGTAATGTTGATTGGGCAGGAGCTAGGAATGAGAGTCGGCCATTAGCTATAGTACTTTAATTCGAGGCATTTTTGGTTACATGGAAAAGCAAGAAGCAATAGGTGGTTTCATGTTCAAGTGCTGAAGCAGAGTATTGAGCATGAGGAAGCTTACAAACGAGTTGGTTTATTTCAAAGAACTTCTCAAAGACTTGATATTGATATCATTGCTCCAATTACAATGCATTGTGATAACCAGACAGCTATACACATAGTTTCAAATTCAGTGGTATGTGACAGGATTAAATACATTGAAGTGGATTGCCACAAACAAGACAAATGGTGATACAAGGAGTTATCTTACCATTCCAGACAAGGAGTGAAGATCAGCTAGGAGACCGCAATTACAAAGATGTTTGAGTCTATCTACCCCAAGCCTGGACTCATTGAAATTACTTAGGCATGATCCTCTTAGCCATGGATGATCTGCTGGGGTCAAAAATGGTCATGACGAAATTGATGCCTGAAAGTTACCGCAGAAACGTTAATCCTCTTTCGATAAAAAGAAAACAAAAAATCCTCGCATACGAAGTCCCCATCGCCTAACTCATCTCCTCCCGGTCAACGACTCAAGATGGGCAATCGAGAGAACAACTGAATCGCTTCCAAGTCTAGTCGCCTGTGGGTGACTAGACACGCAAAGTCTAGCTACACTCACCACCATGTCTAATCGCACATGGGAGACGACACCCTTTGCAAAGTCTAGTCGCCCATGGTCGACTAGACGCACCCCCTGTGTAGTTGCCCATCCTCGACTAGACTCTACGCATATTCTAGTCGCCCATCGTCGACTAGACCATATCCTCTTCATCAATCTTTACTTTGTATCTTGACTAGGTTTTTTCTTGTTTCATCTCGACTATATTTTCAGTTGAATTTTTACGATTAAAATCACAAAGACTTGTTTTCTCGTAAAAACTCTAAATCAATCGTATAAAATGATAACGGTTAACTTAAACACCGATGTTATCTTGACTATACGGTTGGTTTACTAATTTTCAGAGCCAGTGTCGTGAAAATCGTCTTTTCTTCTCTGCTTCCGATGTGCTTATATGTACCTCCAGAGTCGGTCGTCTTTCCTTATCCATCGTTATTTTGTATATCGTGTCCGAAGATCATTCCTTATTTGCTCGAGATATGATTTTATCCACAGAAATCATTTTCTAGGCTGGTTTTCATTTCAAGTTAAAAGTGGGATTTCATCGTGTTTTAGGCTATTTTGGACTGTTTTAAGACTTATGCGTTTTTATGACTTTTATTGGAGAAATCGTTGATTTGTTGGATTTACGGTTTTATGTTTTTTGTATTACAAAATGGTAAAAGTCGATTCATCTAGTTGAAAATATTATAGTGTTAAGCTAACCATACTCGACTCGACGTTTGAGTTAGACGTTTCTACAATTTTATCGAAGTAGCATTGCACAAACGACGTCGCCCGAGAGTTAGGATCTTTCCTATGGGATTTATGAATATAGGTGTTTAGCTAACCGTTACCATCTCATACGATTTATCCGATCCTTTCTCAAGAAAAAGAGTTCTTTCGGTAAAATTCCAATGTCAATCCCGATCGAGACGGAACAAAGATAAGTTCGATCAAGTATCAAGAGAGGAAGTTAAGGGGACGCGGTGAAAATGGATTGATTGATCCATCTTGCCGAACGAGCGAATCGGACCGCTCGTGTCACCCAACTAGCCCGTATGGTGATTTGGTTGGTCTGTGCTGTCCAACTCGCCATACGGGCAAGTTGGTCGGTCCTTGCCGTCCAACTCGCCCGTATGGCCAATGGGGTAAGCTTTAACTGTCCCTTTTCTAGGGAAGAATTGTTTTGACTTTGAGTTCTTTCGCAGGGTCTCCTTATGATAAACCGAGCTCTTGATGCGAGCTGTCATGAGGCACGCATGGCTCAGTTCAAGGCCGAGACAGCAATAACGAGATTGCTCGTTTGAGAGATGAGCTGGAAAGTTTATGTCGTCTTGAGAGAGAATTGGTTGCAACGGAGGTTTGTCGTGCCTATAGGAGTGGGAAAAGAGAAATGACAGGGGTAATGAAAACTCGCCGTGAGAGGTTCTCGTATGAGTTCGAGGAGCTTACGAAGGGCTACAAGGAATTCGAGGATTATCGCGAGTGTCGCGGTGCTGTGGGCGGGCTCTACCTCGCTCAGGCTCCTGATTATTCGTTCGATGCCGAATATGTGGGGCAGACCGGGCGTATGAACGAGAGAGACCAAGACTTCACGATTCCTCAGATAGAAGAGAGGATTTAGGAACAGTGGGACCCGATTCCAATTTCCCTCAACACGGTGGAGGCCGTGGTGGGGAAAGCCGACGAGATGGTAGAGGTAAACCATCCGACGGCTCCTCTGGATGTCAACGATTATTCGCTCGGTAGATTGATGACCCGGTTTTTGATTTTGATGAATAATTGTGCGGTTCTGACTGATTTGAGAATGCTTCTCTTTTATATTATTGCACTTTTCTGTTTTATTCGTTTGTCGGCCGAATGTGGTCGTAAGTAGCGAGACTGGCCGGGTGTGGCTTTGAGTCCCTATATTTTATAAACTTTTATGCGAACAGAGCATGTTATGATAAGTTAGTATTTTCAGAGAGATGTTTGTGGTTTGTTTTAGTGTAGAAAGAAAACTCGAGTTGTCATCTTGAATTCCTCCCTTATTTGCGGATCATCCTATTCGTTTGTTCGTGTGAGATGTTTGATGCGTTTTTGAAGTTTCAGGAACTTTTAGATACAAATGAAGAGACATGCTTTTAGGTTCTCGTATCTTCTGATATCATGCCTTGAGACGTTAGAGACCAGTGGTCTGGGTTTAGTGCAAGACCTAGGTTTACTTTCGGTTTATAACTTTGCAATGACTAATCGGCTTATGTTTTGCATGTTTTCAATTTTAGCCTGACTCCGTTCCGATTTAAAGTCCGCGATAGGTTCTCGGCTTATATGACCTGTCTGGTTGGAGTTGAGCATCTCTTCGAGGACAATTTTCAAGTCTCCCAAAAGTTCTGACAAAAATTTCTGATTTCTTTTATAGCGCGCTGCTTATCCTAGTCGGCTGTAAGAGGATCTGTCCTTAAGACAGACCTTGTAATACCCCTGATCAGAAGTCCCAAGTCAACGTAAGTCAACGACCCAGGATCGACCAAGACTTGCAACGGGATGGTAATAGAAGTGAAGACTAGAGGTTCGGTCGAAGCAATTTGGAGTTTGGTCGAGTAAAATCCAGAGTTGGTCGAGTAGGCAGAACCGGAGCTTCGATATGGTCGTGGTCGAGCACGGTGAATTTTCAAAGACTTAAAATAAAGTAAGACTTGATCCTAAACCTCATTATAGGATATTATAAGACCTTTGGTCGAGTCAGAGTGAAGTTGGGTCGAGCCAAAGTGGAGATGATCGATGGAGGTTCAGAAACGGTCTATACGGAGGTTTAGCACCGGGCGATATTTTAGAAGTGTGTAAAGGTGAAGGTTCTTTGTCCAAGTATCTAAAGGAGGTTATTTTAAGACATATGGTCGAGCTAGAATCAAGTTGGTTCGGGAGGAATCAAGAGTTGGTCGCAGATCTAGCCGGAAGGACCCGGTGGAGTCGAAAAGGGATCTTCTTCACCCAAATGCTATTTGATGAACTTGGAATTCATTTCTTTCTTCACCTATCATCAAATTGGGATTTTTAAGGATTTTTAAGAAGCTCCAAGAAAGTGGGAAACCGAGCTGAGGTGTCGAACTCCCATTGGTGCCGAAATGATGATGTGGAGGTTGCGTGGCGTCTTCTGATTGGTCAAGAGGGAAACTTGGTGGCCAAGGTGGATTTCTTCTAGAATGGGGCAGGTGTCAGCATGGGAAGTGAAGACTTGGTGACTAAGGAATGGAAAATATTAAAGAAAGAAAACTTGGTGATAAAGTTATAAAGTGGGACACATGTCCACTTTCTTTCCATGCACATGGTCCATGTGTCCAGCCACCACCAACCCTCCATTCCTATAAATACCCAGCACCTCTCCTTCATTTTCTTCACCCCAAAACCGAAAGCCACCTTAGAGAGAGAGAGGTGAGTTTGGAGAGAGAAACCGTGAGTTTAGTGTTTCTTGGGTAGATTTTGGTTAGCGTTTTCGGGGAGTTTTCCGGAGGCTCTTTGCGTGTGTTCTCCTTAGCCTAGGAGATGCTGTGGTGTGCTAGGAAGGGTGGTAAGAGCTTTGGTTGTGGTTTAGAATCCGTTTCTCCCTTTTACCCGTGAGCCCCATTTTAACCGGTTTTGGTGTTAACCTTAGGTCTTTGGCCTTTGGAGGTCCTTGCGGTTTCTCAAGACCTTAGGTGGGTTCCCTTAGGGTGTGGAAGTGTTGTGTGTGACTAACCGTGTGTGGTTACAGGTGGAGAGCTTGGGCCGTGAGGTTCCTGAGCCGGAACTAGCTTTGCGGTTCCATGTGTGTGTGCGTGGGGAGTTGGTAAACCCCATGCTGGTATTCTGTGCTTATGGTTAATGCATCATGAGTTAGGTTGATAGAATTGGGTGCTAAAACCGTGGTTAGGTTGGTAGCATATGCATGCATTGTGTTGTGATCATCTAGATGTTGTGGAGTTGATATTGCTTAAGGTGTAGCAAGATTATCTAGATATGCATGCATTGTGTTGTGATTATCTAGATGTTTATATGCATGTGTTGAACCGCAAGAGGTTGAGAGTATCTCTCTCTTGTCGGGTGGGTTGATGTTTTAGCATGCATGGTTAGGTTAAGGTGATAGATTCATGCATACATTGTAGTTGTGTAGCATGCATGTGGTTTTGATGTCAGTGAGACTCTTTCTTACCCGTGTGTTTGTGTTAGACCGGTGAGGGTCTTGTTCCGGGTAGAGTCTTAGGTGTGTCTCGCTAGCTGGGTGTAGTGAGACTCATGCTTACCCATGTGTTGTGTTAGACCGGTGAGGGTCTTGTTCCGGGTAGAGTCTTTGGTGTGTCTCGCTAGCTTAGTGTGTTTTAGGTGGTTGCGGGTCTAGACCAGGCTGCGTGTTGGTTAGAGGAGGAGCTCTCGCACGCTGTGTATGCTAGTTGGTTAGAGCCTTCGGTCTAGACTACCACGAGTGCTAGCGTGGTGTGTTGGATGTTAGCCTACCCTCCATGGTTCGTCAACGGAAAGTGGGTAGCTCCCATGGACGAACGCTACGGGACGCCGTGGCCCCGGATGAGTGTGTGATCGGGAGTAGCCGATTTCCGGGAGAGGTCCAGGCCATGTGACTTGTGTGTTTGTGGTCGTGGAGTGGGGAGGGGACTAGGGCGACTCCAGTAAGGGATTCCTGGACGAGATAGGCCGTCCGAAACGTGTGGTGTTTTATCTTTTTGTTTGAGTCTAGGCGTCGAGTCTAGATTGGCGTTTTGGTGTCCTTGTCTCGGGGTGAGACTTGGCGTGTTTGTGCACTGGTGTGTGCGGTCTTGTGTTTGTGGCTTTGCTTGGCCGCTCTTGCATTGCATTGTAGAATTGCATTTTTGTTTGTTGCATGAGCATGGGCTAAGGGGGATCGTTGTTGTTGTTGTTTTTGGGAACTCGCTGAGTAATCTATGATTACTCACTCCCCCTTTACTATGCAGGTAACCTTAGAAGGAAGGGCGTTGCGGGGTCAGAGGACGAGGCCAGGCGTAGACTTCCGGTGTTGTTTTGCAAAGGACGAAGATCTGGTTTTCTCTTGTTTTGTTTTTATGAGTACCCCTTTTTCTCGTGTTTTATGTTCGTTATTGTATTTATGAACTTAAGTCGAGTTCCGACTCTGATAATTTATAAAAAGATGTTTTATTAAAATCCCCGTGGAACGCTGATATAGAGTTTAGTCCGAACTTAACATAACTCTTAACCAAAGTACGGGTCAGCGCTGGCCTTAGGCTGAGGTTGAGAGGGACGGTATTGTGGTTGGACTGGTCAGGACTTTGATTTGTTTAAAGTTTTGATTGGACCGACTGTGATGCTCGTCTAACTGTAACGCTTCCGGGTCGTCCCGGGTTAGTCCGGCCTAGGACAGTTCGGGGGTGCTACAGACCTCGGTGTGTTCGTTTAAGACGGCTAAAGTGCTCGGAGAGGTCAAACACCGAGTGTTTTTGTAATAGTGATTTTCTGGGGGTGTATTCTCGAAAATTCAGACGATGTCTCACCTATTTTTTTGAAAAAACTCACTTTCCGTAAGTAATGGTTTGAGCATAGGAAACCAGGATCTCGTGCTTTGGTCGGGATTCGATGACTCGACCAAGATGAGATTGTGTTGAGTTGATCCGTTTCGAGGTAGAATGATTTTTTGCGAGTTTCCATTTTTGGGATGGTGCGATAATCGTTCTGCTCGTGTATGGATGTATAGCATAGTCTTTTTTTGCGGATGATAGGTCAATTTACGAATTTATAAAGAAGTCTTTATTGAAAAAGTTTTGGAAATCTCGAGTACAATGTATCAAAAATTTTATTTCTGAAGGTGGGAATATACGAGTGTTTGTATATGTACCCACTCCCAACCCTTTTTAGAAAGGGGGATATATGAACTCGTCTTTTGGCGAGCTGCCTACGTACCTCTTTCAAGGATCAAGCCATCTCGTAGTTCTGTTTATTTGGGCGAGTCTGTTTACTCAGCCGATGTGTTTGTGTCGACTTCGTTAGTTGCTGAGTCGACGTCTTCCGTCATACTTGTCTTTTTTGATGGGATAGACGCGTCGGACGCTGGAACTGGTTGTTCGCCGGCGGTTGTTAGGATCGACGGTTCTGGGTCGTCTTTGTCCGGAGTACTTTCGGCTGACGCCTGGGCTATCTTTGGGCGCTTGGCCTTTGTCGTTGCGGTGTTCGCGATTTTTCTGAGCTTGTGATCGGCCAGGAAGCAGCGTCTCGACTGCTTATGGAAGCCCCAAATTATGGCAATCCCGTTGTGAGTTTAAAACTTAACGCCTAAGGGGTAAATTGATGGGACTGACTTCATGGCATTTAGCCAAGGCGTGCCCATGATGACGTTGTAGATGTCTAGGTTGTCGATGACAGCGAAATTGACGATCTTGGTGACTTCTTTCGCCGTAACGGGTAACTTGATAGATCCGAGAGTCATCGATGTTGTGTCAGAGAAACTGGTTAGCGTCTTCGGAGATGGTACAACTTCGCCTAACTTGATGTTCATCCATTTTAGAGTGTTGCGAAAGATGACATTGACTGTGCTCCCCGTATCATTGAGAACCCTAGAAACCTTGAGATCGATTACGAGTTGATCACAGTGTGGCTGGTCAATTCCTCTGGCTTCTTCGTCAAAAGTGATTTCTCCTTTCAGACTGTCATTGATCGCTGGCCAGGTTGTCGAATTCGCGCTCGTCTCGACTTTGCGCTGATAAGCTTTGATGGCCGAGATGGTATCGCTGCAGAATTGTGACCCTCCGATGACCATGTTTACCCTGCGACTGTTGTTGTCGTTGCCTTTATTTTCCTGCCTTCTTCCGTGTTTTTCTTTTTATTGGTCCCGTTGGGAAGGTTTCTCCGTTTGAGGAGTCCTGTTGTTTTTCGGGGAACGATCTGAGTCGCGGATGAAATCTTTCACGCTGGAAACTTCTGAGAGTTCTCCAGAGAGCAGTTTCCCGGCCAATCTCACACCGAGAACTTTGCAGTTGATGGTCGAGTGTCCACACGTTTGGTGAAAATCGCAGAAGGCGTTTTCGTCGTAATTTGGATTTTGGGTCCACATTTTTCCCGCGTCTGTCCTTGCTCCGATCCGAAGTTAATAGTGTAGCGATGAGCTCCCTGCGTTTCTTCGTCTCCGCATTGGACACTTCTGGCGTCGCAAGAGTTTTTCTTTTATGACTTCTTATCCGATCATGGATCCTTTGATGCATTCCTGGTAGGCCCATTTCTGGGCAAGGACCCTCGTTTCTTCTTCGATGCTAATGAAATCCGTGGCTTTATGAAGCGCGTCTTGGATTGTATGCGGTTTTCTCTGAATCTGGCTCTAACCATTGCGACCTGAAAAGTATGTAAGTGTGCCTTAGGGTCAGTAGTTCCGTCTTACGGCATCACTTTGACCTTCCTAGGATCTGAAACCCTAGTTTCGGTGATACGAGTTGTAAAGGGCATTTTGCGAGCCTCTTCGAATAGCAGATTGATCTCCGGTGCCGTGCTAGTAGCGTGGTGGAATTGGGAATTCACCGCCCTGACTTTGGCCACCGTTTTCATGAGATCATTGCGGAGATCGCGGATTTTGGAGCTCTTGCTAGCAGATTTCCGCATTTGTCGGCGTTTGTTACGAGTGCTCCGATTTTTCTCCTCGGCCAGTTCTTCCTTTTGTTTCCAGAAGATAGCTTCTTCTTCTTCATTCATAGGGTTATCAAACTGGGATTCGTCCCGAGTTGCTCGACCCCTTGTGCGGTGTGGATGTATGTCTGCGTCTTCATCCGTAAGTTTGGACTGACTGCTATGTTCCACGTCGAAGCGTTCGACTTCTCCTCCTTCTTTATCTTCCTCGATAGGAGGAAGGTATCCGGGGTTTTTCCGTGTTGGCGCGGGGATTACCTCGTCAGTATTTTGTCCAGACGGTTTTCCTTGTGCGCTGTCTGACTGGTCCAAAGGCGTTGCAAAGTCGAGTCTTCTTCCGCGGATTCGGGTTGTTCCCTGCAGAAAGATGCCCTTGTTCCTCACTATGAGGGTTTCAACCTGTTTAGTGATTATCCTGTTCTGCCGACTTCTTCTCGAAAGTCGAGAACATGTTCTTTACCTCCTCAAACGCTGCGGTGTTTGCGTCAGCGTTGACCGCTGTGACGTTCGTCGCTAGAGAGTTTTCAACGTTTTCGTCGACGACGTTATCATCGCGAGACTGTTTGTTGTTGATATCTGACATGGTTTGACAGAGCTTTGATGGTTGAGAGTTAGATTGATCCGTACCCTCCCCCTCCTTCTAGCGCCAAACTGTGGGAACCGAAATTCGCACTGTCGATTTCCTTTGAATTAGGAACGCAGGGTAAACCCTAGTTTCCCAGAGGTCCCAGAGATCTGCTAAACCACATGTCAGTTAGTCAAAGTATATATTGAAAAGAAAAGTACCAATTGAAAAGAGGCAGATAGATGTCTTATTCCAAATTTTGCGTATGAGCATTTACAACAAGATAGAAGCCTCGCTTATGAGAGCTGTCGGCGAGATCCCTAGTTCTAATAACCTAAGACTGCAAAACCCTAGTTTAGTTGCAGCTAGAATAACAAAAACGGAAAGTTGCCTAAATGCTCTAAGTGCTAAGCTATGTTTGCTCTGGGTGGAGATTTTTGTATGGGCCTGCATCCTTATCCTCAAAATCCTTATATACTCCTATAGAGGCAGTTTGCTCTTTCCTCTTCTTCCCTTGGTCGAAGTTATCGCTTCGCGCAAATATTCCTTTTTTCCCTCGATCTTCAAGAATATCTTCAGAAGCTTAACATTTATCCTCTGATCTTCACAATTATCTTCTGAACTTAACATTAATCCCTTCCAGCCAAACAAAAGTTAAACCGTCACGAAATTTCGGGTTTAACTTCGGGTAAAATCGGGAGTGAACCTTTAGCCGAGTTTTAGACCGCATCGGGCCGTTTTCTGACTTAGGTGTTTTACAATTTTTTCAAAGTAGCATTGCTAAAACGGCGTTGTCCGAGAGTTAGGATATTTCGAATGGAATGTATGATTTTAGGTGTTTAGTTAACTGTTACCTCTCATAAGATTTATCCGATCCTTTCTCGAGAAAAAGAGTTCTTTTGGTAAAATTCCAATGTTAATCCCAATCGAGACGGAACAAAGATAAGTTCGATCAAGTATCGAGAGAGGAAGTTAACGGGACGAGGTTAAAATGGATTGATATATCCGTCTTGCCGAACGAGTGAATCAGATTGCTTGTGTCACCCAACTTTCCCATAAGGCGAGTTGGTTGGTCCTTGCCGTTCATCTCGCTCGTATGGCGAGTTGGTCGGTTCTTGCCGTTCAACTTGCCCGTATGGCGAGTTGGTCGGTTCTTGCCGTTCAACTCGCCCGTATGGCGAGTTGGTTGGCCCATGTGGATTGGTTTGCCCGTTCGACAAGCTGGACGTCTTGCTCGGCCATCTTTCTCCGTCCGGGGAGTTAGATGATCGAATCTTCTAGTCGTTTCGTTGTGTTGTCATTCGGGGATGTTTTTTCCTTAGTATATCGAGGCATTATCTCTTTCTTACAAAAAGAGCGTACTTTCCCGGTTTGTTTCAGAAGTTGATTCCGTCGTAACCGAGTTTGATCCCAACAAGGAGAGCTTGGAGGGTGATGAGGAAAAGTGAGAAGCTTGGAGGGCGATGAGGAGAACCTTAGGGGCGATGAGGAATAATGAGGAGCTTGGAGGGCGGTGAGGAGAACCTGAAGGACAACAAGACACTCTGAAAGGTGATGATAATTATTGAAGGGTGATGAGGATGACAAAGCTTTGTGTGTGATGAGGAGCTCTCAAGGGCGATGACAAAGCTCAATAGGCAATGACAAACCTCGCCGAGCAATGACAAAGATTCGTGGGGGATAACCAGCCATAAACGGTGATGAGGATATCTCCTAGAGGCTTGGGGAGAGAGAGAGAGGAGAGAGGAAAGTGGGTCCCGTGAGTGGTCAAACCTTTTCTCTGGCTCTCATCTTCTCTGTTGATCACTTCATACACTTTCAGAACTTTCTCATTTGTTTTACGCAAGTTTTTCCGCAAAGATTTTCAGAGAGTCGTTTTGTAGAAGGTTATCCCATAGATTTTCTTACTAGATGTTTTCCGTAGCAAATTTCTGAATTTTGTTTTTACGTAAGATCGTTTCATAATACTCGTCCTCGCAAAAATCTAAAGAACATTTTTTGAGTATCTCATGTTTGGATAGAAATTATTTTATTCTTTGGATTGAATATAAAAAGTTTGTTGTCATATCGCTATGTAAATAGGCTTGGGTTATGCGTGTAGTTTATTTAAAATTTCCGGCTCATAATTTCTTATGGCATAATTAGTCAGACGATTTTACCGATTGATTTTTCTGTGGCCGAAAAAGATTCATAGAGAAAATGGGGGGGGGGAAGAAAGGAATCAGAAAAGATTTTTGTGCCTAGTTTTTTTAGATACTTGCATAAGTAAGAGTTCATGTGTCCTTTGATCAATACTCCCAAGGTAAAGCCTAAAATTTATTTTATGCAAAGAAATAAAATCAGTAGATGGGTGAGTCAGACTAGTATTTGCTAAGTTGTTGGTAGACTGGATTTGGTTGCTATACTAGGATAGGGTGTATAAAGTTTTTCTGTGATTGACTTGATAAGATGTGGTTGCAACAAAGTAAGGTGACAGTTATACTTAGACATTATGTGAGTCTCCGCTTTTCAAAACCTCTTTTACAGGCTTAGCTTACAACTTAGCTAATATTGTGTGACATACCACTCTACTAACCTCATTTCTTGTAATTAAAAGTTGCAGGCTTTACCTTGGGAGTATCGATCAAATGACACATGAAGTCTTACTCAAGAAAGTATCTGAAGACACAGGCGGTCTTCTATGATCACTTTTTCCCTTATCTCGCTTATCTGAATCCTTTTCTTTTTCCGTTTTTACTATTCTAATGAATAGTGACACTGCTGCAGTCCGTCTTGTTCATCTTCTTTTTTTCTTTGACAAAGTGTGGGCGAATAATGGGGTCATAGGAATTTTTCTTACCCCTCGCTTCAAACAATGAGTGATCATTCCTTCTGAATTAGAATAATGGGGTCATAGGAAATTTTCCTACCCCTCTGCATCTTTCGGGAAATCATCTCAATATTTTCTTTTATAGATGCCGAAGAGAGAGAGAGAGAGAGAGAGAGAGAGAGAGGGAGAGAGAGGGAGAGAGAGAGAGAGAGAGAGAGAGAGAGAGAGAGAGAAGGGAAACAGAAACACACCAAAGTTTAGTTTCCAGACTTGCAGGAAGAATCCGATCCATTGTATACCAAGCCCCAAGACAAGAAACTAAGTTGATTAGGTTAGACGTCAGATTTGGTTCTTTCAGCAAGTGTGGATGTTACTGATATGTGATCCACTTTGATATTTCTATCTGATACACCCTGCCATCAGTACATCTAAGAATGGTGCTAGAGAGTGGTTAGCTAATAAGTACAAAAATTCAAAAGTTCAGTATCCCTTTCGTGGGTCTATAAAATTCAATAAATACACATAAAAATAAACCTCGAAATAAAACACAATATCAGTATTACCTCCGCCTTACTTAAACACCATTCTCCCTGGTGTTATACATTCCAAGACTGGGGGAAATAAATCATAAGGACAAAATTAAACAAAGAAAACCTGTATAGATGCTCATTGGTAGTGACTGTCGATCGACACAGTTAAGTGGCGATCGATACTCTTGATGCTTTGTCAATAGACCTTCATCAAGTGTCGGCCAATGCTTGGTGCAAACTTGTCTTCCTCGGATTTTGTGTTCTAACCTGAAATAAAATAAATACAAAAATCAGTAAAACAAAAAGTAAAACTAATTTAAAACTTACTAAATAGGTTGCCTCCCATGAAGCGCTTCTTTATAGTTTTTAGCTTGACATGTTGGAGGTTTTCGGCTAGTATGGAGTTAATGAAATACTTGTTTGGAAACAAGTATACATCTTCTTTGCTCATCTCGAACAAGGTGCCTAAAAAGCTTATTGATGGATTCTTCTCCTTTGGTTATCTGCTCTTTATGTCTCTGAATAATTTATGTGTGTAAATCCACTTTCAGCTTTAGCTCTTCCATACATTTGTCTAACCATCCAATAATGTTGTTGAGAGGGAAGTAGATTGCATCCATGTTTCTGTAGAACTCATCGAACATCCTCTGAGCTGTATAAATGTCAGTTGTCATCTCCTCAATTTAATCTCTCTTGTAAAGCTCAGGTGCTGGCCAATAAGCTTGTCTAGGAAACTTTCCAGACATCTGAAAACATTCATCATATTGTGGTAGACTCAAATAACAGCCTCCCCGACTATCTGCCTTCTCAAGTATTGCTTCCATATTTTCTTTTGAAACATTGATTATCCTTCCATCCTTATTATGTGCATTACCCTTTTAATCTTTGTATACATCATGCTCATCTGGTGCTACAACACAGACATTTATTTTGGGTGGAATGGTGGCTTTAACCAAAAAATCCTCTAGGAATTTTGGAGTCGTAGGAGTGTCGATCGATGTTGATGGTTGGGTGTCGATCAATGCCTCTCCGTCAACTTCATGCTCTGCGCCAGAATCAGAATAGCAAACTGCCACAAATCATGGACCATCTCCTATGTCAATGTAGGGTGTGTTTCCCTTTGACTACTCTTACATGTTCACAGAAAGTGTTCTTCTCAATGAGTGTCAAGCATATCTGATTGTTTGTATATTGAAAAAGGCTACTACAGTAGCCATGAAAGCTCTCCCAAATAGTAGAGAATAATTCCAGTCTATCTGAATATCCTTGACATGAAAATCCACTAGAACTAAAGAATTGTCGATCTGTACATGAAAGTTTCTGACAGTTCCTCTTGAATTCACCTTAGAGATATCCACAAAAGTGACTGAAGAACATGTGTTACAGAGGGCATTAGGTCGTGACCTCCAATCATGCAGGGAACCATGAACTTCCCAAGATCACTCTTCTTCTTCAGTGTAATCTTCAGCTTTATTTTCTCTCTGATATAATAGAACATACACTCAATGTCCTTATCTGTCTCTCTGCTCTCTATCTGAAAAAAATCCATACTCGGTTTTCCTAACAAGCATCATCGAATGTCATGTTTACATGGATCCTTAGTACCCTTTTAGTGAAACTATCCATCTCCTTCTCATTAGCTTCTCTCTTTTGATGCTTGGGAATTTTAATATTCCTTCTCTTAGAAGACTGGCCTCAGTAGCAGGCTCAATGATCATAGGCTTTGGTGCATATTCATGTTTCTGGTTAGTGTCCTCTGTCGGCTTTGTTGATTTCTGAGATAGGTATCTTGAAGCATTCAAACTTTCTGCATTGATATTTGGTAATCGCACTTGGTAAGTTACCAGTGGGTGTCGATAAAAAAAAATGGTAGGCTATCGATCGACGCTTGTCGTTTTAACAAAATATAGCATAAGGGAAAACATGTGTCGATTGGCTAATAATGAGTGTCGTTCGATTCTCACCATTTCACAAGATCCTACAAACTCAGCATGGTTTTTCGATCGGTTCTGAGCTTCTGGTGTCGAGCGACACCAATACGAACTGCCGAAAGACATGGAACTTTGTACTTGAAAGTCTCTTTCTTTGAGTTTCTCTTCCTTCACACTTGCCAAGAAATTCATCTATGATGGCACTCATATGGTACTTCTGCCCAACCTCTCCTTTTCTTTAATCAGCTCTTCATGTCTTTTCACAGTTTTACCAGTCTGAACCACTTGAGTCTCGAAATTCTTCACATGGATGCTGAGAGCTTCGAACATGTCATCCATTTTGGTGTACACAGCATCTGTCTTCCCATTGAATTCCACAGTAAATTTCTGTTGATCCTCAAGAACCTGATCAATCATACTCTCTATCTTGCTTTCTTGAGTTCTTGGTAGAGGATTCTAGTAAGAAGAAGCTCCATAGCTCATGTTTTTCTTGTCGATGTTGTAGGGTATCTTGTACTGCAAACTCTGGTTGTAATTACTCCTTTGACCAGTGCCATAGGAGTTTGTGTTTTCACCCTGATTTCAATACCTTTGAAAACTAGTGCCACTAATGTAGTTCACATACCCGTAGTCTCCCTTACCAAGGGTGGTATCAACAACCTCTATATCTTCTGAAAATCTCACCTCCTTCTAAAAAAGCTTATGGAACACTGTCCAGCTTGGCATTAACTTCATCCATCTCCTCCTTGCCTAAGCTAGTAGCCGATTTCTTCCTCTCCATATCAGTGTACTTGGTGCTATTGCTAGATGTCAATTTCTCAATAAGTCTCACAACTTCTTATGGATTCCTAATGTTGAAGTTTTCCTCATTACAGTGTCTAGAGTAATCTGGTAAACCAAAGTGATGCCTCTGAATAATGTAATAAGCATTTGTAGCTTGTTGAACCCATGGTGAGGACAGTCTTTCTGATATAACTTATCCAGGAGCTTTTGAAAGACTCTACAGGCTCATGTGTGAATGTAGCTAAATTTGATATCGCTACAGAAAGTAAAACCTAGACGAAACCTATTAATCAAGTCTAATGGAGATACAAAGCTCCCCATAAACAACACCAAAATTTGATAATGATAAAATTACCCAAGAGCTGCATTCGCTCTCAAAAAAGAGGTTTAGTTGTAGTATCCACAGGGAGCGTGGAGACACAATAGACTAGAGATATTAAAATTAAGCTACGCAGTTAATAATAAAGCAGTAAATAATAGAACAAGTAAGCAGTTGGCTGTAAACAATATGATGAAATAGGTAGACTTAGGTTTTTAGGCAATAGAATTATGATGTATAGATGCTTAGGGTGTATGATGAACCGTCCTAGAACTCAAATTCAATAGTAAGATATCCAGCTCTCACTGCGATTCTAATGAGATGACTAATCTTTGTTCCAGCTGTTGCATGCGAACAAGAAGCGAGCGTCAATCGATACTATAGAAGGAGTGTCGATCGATGCTTCCTTAGGAAAGCATTAATGTCCTAATCCATATGTTTACTAAGTTAATCTAGAACATCTCTCGCATGTATCTAACAAGCAAGTTAAGCAAAATTTATGTCAGGTAATGAACCTACTGTTGTAGTTGTCAGTATCCCAAATTAAAGGTTCTATTTAGCTCCTCTAGAACACAAGCAGTAAGGACAATTCAATTCATATAAATTCTAATAAAATCCTAAACGTAACAAGAGAAACTACTCAGACATAATTAAGTAAAGCATAAAAATAATCTGAATAAAATGCAAAAATATAATAAGGTAAGTAACAATGGAGTTCCAATTCAAATCTCTGAAAATGTCTTGGTATTCTCTCCAAAACAAGTGACTAGAAAAGCTTCTATGAGAGTGGAATAGCTTGTGGGTTGGTGGTTTTCCCAAACAATTGCAAAACACCTAAATACTAGGTGTAAACTCGGCCAGGGGTAGTCTTATAATTATGTGGATCTTCTTGGCTGGAGTCGGTCTTGACTATAAGTTGGGCCGTCTACTCACGCGGATGTCGAGCGACAAAAAGGAGTTATGTCAATCGAGACTCTTCTTAAATCTTGACTCTGACTTTTGCTTTCTTTAGCAGCTAAAAGTTTTCTTAACATTAAGGTCCAGAGTGCTCCATGATTTTCACATTGCTCCAAAACATACTTGGACCTAAAAACACTCTAAAATAGAATTCAAAACATATAATAAACTCTAAAAACGTATACTATGGATGGAAACAGGTAAAATCCATAATATATCATTCACAAAACCTTATAAACATACAAATATAAACAAAGGAACATGTCTTGGAATCTCGTATCGGTCCATTGATACAATGCCTTGAGATGTTCGAGAACAGTGTTTCAGGTTTAGGGCAAGACCTAGGCTTACTGTCGGTTTAGGTTTTGCGATGAATGTTTCGGCTTAAATTACCCGTCGCGGTTTTGATCTGATTTTGTTTTAATTTTGAAGTCCGCAAAAGTTTTCGGCTTATGTGACTTGCATCGATCGGGAATCGAGTATCTCTCCAAAGACAAATCTAGGGATGTGTTGGGGTCGAAATCGGTCATGGCTATATCAACAGTTAAAATCTTCCGAGAAATATGCCTTAGATAAATAGGAGCCGAAAATGTCAAATAAAACTACATCGCATCCAAGCTTATCTAAATAAGGATATCAGAACAAAAGTCCGGGTATTTCTTCCCGGACAAGAAATAAAAAAGCTTCTACCCAAACATGAAAAGATCGGAAAAACAATCTTCTAGAAGGTTTTTACGATAAATGAAAGAAAGGCATCAGCACAAGCAACCTCACTCTCCTACTCGGCCTATCCAACTCGCCCTCTCCTACTCGCCCTCTCCTACTTGCCCTTGTCCAACTCGCCATCAGGACAATAGGACCGACCATGTCCAACTCGCCATCAGACAAGTAGGATCAGGCATGTCCAACTGGCAATCAGGCGAGTAGGACCGACCACATCCAACCCGCCAACAGGCGAGTAGAACCGACCATGTCCAACTCGCTATGAGGTAAGTAGGATCAGTCTTGTCCAATTCGCCATCAGGCGAGTAGGACTGACCACGCTCAACTCACCACAAAGCGAGTAAGACCAGTCTTGTCCAATTCGCCATCAGGTGAGTAGGACCAAACACATCCAACTCACCTAATGGCGAATAGGACCGACCACGTTCAACTCACCACAACGCGAGTAAGACCAGTCTCTTCCAACTCGCCATCAGGCGAGTAGGACCAACCACATCCAACTCACCATGTGGCGAGTAGGATCAGTCTTGTCCAACTCGCCATCAGGCGAGTAGGACCGACCATGTCAAACTCGCCATCAGGCGAGTAGGATCATTCTCGTCCAACTCACCATCAGGCGAGTAGGACCGACCACATCCAACTCGCTATCAGACGACCAGCTTTTCCCTTTCGGGCCTCGACTAATCTGTCTCTTGTTTTGTCTCGATTGAAGTTAATGTTGGAACATTACAATAAAAACCGCAAAGACTTATTTTCTCGTATAGGTTCAAATTGATCGTATAAAATGGAAATGGTTGACTTAACACCAATATTGCCTCGACTATACGAGTAATTTAAACTATTTTAGAAAACCGACTTCATACCAAAAGTGTTCCTTTGAAGAAATCGTAAAAACGTTTAAGTCGAAAACAACCTGAAAAGTTCTCAACAAGTTCGGGTCCTATGACTGTCATTCGATTTCTAGACGAACTCGCCCATGCAATTCGATCTCTATTTCCAATCTTTTAATTGAACTACGATTAGCTTGATCATGGAAAGGGGTACGTAGGCAGCCTTTCATAAGGTCTAGTCCGATATCTTTAAAACCGTTTCCGTCTAATGCTAAGCGAGTTGCGGCAAACTTAGTCTCATTTTTCTTGACAGAAGTGGTAGTGCTAGCAAACTTAGTCTCGTTTTACTGCTTGTGTTAGACAATTTCCTTTCTAATCCTGTTTCCAAATAAGCTTCTTGTATATTTTTCTATGGAATGGTCATACGCAAATTCGAAATAAAGATCTATTGTTTTCTAAATTTTTTTTCTTATTTTTCCAAAATTTTCACATTTATTTGGTCACTTATCGTTGGCTCTCGCCGATAATCCAAACCTCTAGGGAAGTTAGGGTTTCCTGGATTTCCTCCGATTACGGAAATCGACGGTGTAAATTTTGGCTCCACAGTTTGGCACTAGAAGGAGTGTGGGGGTACGTATTACTCTAACTCACGGCCGCAAAACGCTTGATCGAAACCATGTCTAGAAATTTGAAAGATAAACTCGCAGCACTGACTACTCCTATGGCCAACGCTTATGCAAGCATTGTAGTGCTCGACAAAATCGAATACCTTGTTGCGGCTTTTCGCCACATTAAGAGCACCAAAACGAGCTCGCGATTTCTCTGTCTAAACAGAAAGGGCAACGAAAAAATCTATCAAACCCCGTAGAATTTGAGTTGGAGATATCTCAACGCGTAAAGGTTCGCCAAAAGAAGTTTTATGAAAAAAAATTGGAAAATAAAACTTGCTCTCCTCGAAGTTGCGGAGAAAATGTATATTACTAGCGGAAATAGAAGATTGGCAAATCGAGTTGCAAATTCCCCACTGTTCTATTTCTTTCGAATACTGTTTGAAGAAACAAAGTTGATCTCTATTGAATCATTCGAAACTTAAAACGGCTGAAGAAGACTAAACTAAGAAAACCGGGAGATCATATTCCTCGCTGCTAAAACGTTTTCTGAAACCTAAGATTGCGTGAAATTCAAACTTCAATTATATAGTAACATATTCAGTGAATTCTAGATGATTGTCACATAAGCTTACTTCGCAAAACTACTCAAAACTCCTTCGGATCAATCCAACTGAAATGAAAAAATTTCTGATCAACTTTAGTCGCGAAAATTAAGCCCATCACAGCCATAGTTTCTGATACTAAAACCAAGAAATTAAATTCCGAAACAGCCGCAAAACGTGAATTTTCAGAAAACTCGGAAACATGTTTACGAAGCAGCTTTCGTAAAATTAAACTCATAATATTTACGGAATAACTTTCATAAAATTGAACTTGTAACATTTTTCGGATTACTTGCGTAAAAATAAGCTCGACAATATTTTACGAGATAGCTTTCGTAAAATTAAACTCGACAATATTTTACGGAAAATAGTTCGTAAAATTAAACGAGTTAATATTTTATGATAAAACTTTCATAGAATAAATTTGACAGCATTTACGAAATGACTCTTGTAAACAAACCTCCAAGCGATTCGGAAACCTTCAGAAATTCAAAAAAAGATCATAAAAAATACTCTCGAAGAAGGAAAGAGATGGCCAAGATCTGAGAAGTGAAACTTCGCCCATCAACCTCTGTCCATGGTCTCACTGTCCTCTCTCTTCGACCTCATCGCCTATGACCTCTCACCCAAGTCTCATCGTCATACAAGTCTTCCTGATCGTCCTTGGCATCTCCTTGTCTCCCTTTGCTATTCGTAAATGCCAAAAGACTTTCAACGAAGGGTGGACAGAAACTACAAGAGGAAGGGGAAATGAGCAAGCAAAACAGAGAAGAGACAAAACCGCACCTCCGAGAAAACTAAGGTATATCCGACTTGGAAGTTTTTTAAATCAAACTTCAAATTTTTAGGAAGGTACTAAGAAACAAAAATGCTTCCGATATTGCCGTAAACTTTAGGGAACTCAAAATATAGGTGGATGGTGTAGCGAACTAAGTCTTATGTGATTTTCCCTATCTCGATCTATTGTTCCTTATTATTTCAGGCAAATCTTGCAAGCCGATCTAAACTCTCACAAAACCGAGAAAAAATTGCCACGCATATTCAGCTCGCTTCCTAAAGAAAGAAAGAACTAGAGACAGGAACGTCGTCTTAAAACTGACTCGTTCCTAGCTCTTTTATTAAAACTAACATATTCCAAGTCATCAACCGGAAAACCACCAAATCAAAATCCCAACGTCTTCTTAAAACTGACTCGTTCCAAGCTATTTATTAAAACTAACATATCCCAAGTCATCAACCGGAAAACCACCATATCAAAATCCCAACGTCGTCTTTAAATTGACCCAGATTGTTGAACATCCCAATCCTCGAAAGAGAAAACATATACAACCCTTTAAAATATTGGTTCAGCCATTTTCTTACGTAAAAAAGGAGGGAGTAGGTGCGTATACTATACTCTATGCTCCCATACTTCAAAATTTTTCTGCCTCGGCATCAAGAAAATGCTTTTGACAAAGCAAACTCCCACAGTAACAGGCAGAAAAAACTTAGTTAATGTGTTGCCTCATCAAATTCTTCCCAAAAGCAATTGACAATTTAAGATTCGTCTAAATGCTAGCAACGTATGCAAACCGTTACGAACATAATCTCGAGGACTATACAGCATCTCTTGTCGCAATCATGCGTTTAAAAATCATGTACCAATATCAAATTGAAACTTGACGATTAGCCAAAGTCTTGAAGATCTTTTCGACTTATTAAAATGAGTTTCGTATAAAATGAATCAAAAACTATACAAGAAATCTTCAAGCAGCAAAGCATTGCTCTCTGTTTCCATTGAACCAAGTATGTCTCGGAAAAGCATCAAAAAAAATTTGCAAAAAGGAAAAATTGAGAACACAGGTAGCAGCGAGCAGAACAAAGGGAACACTTTCTTTCTGCTTGTTTACCAGATCTACTGCTGGTTGACTGATTTAATCCGCCCAAGAAACCTACGAAAACATTGCGCGACTAGATCGTAACGTAATAACCTTTGGAAAAACTATATGAGTTTCACCAAGAAACTTTCACCAAAGGCTCGAAAACAAAGTGGGATTGTTTCTCGAAAAATCTGCGGAAACATCGCTACTTTGACATCTCAATACAATGCGCCAATCACCCATCACTTTGTATAATTAAAACGATTTATACGAAACAGTGTGCAAGAAAACAAGATTGGTATCATGCAAAACAACTTAGCAAAAAAATCAAATGAGGAAAGCCTAATCCTCGCTCGCAAACATCACGAGTAATTTGCGAGAAACACTCTCCATTTGCTCCAACGAGAAGCCCTTCTTGTAAAACTTAAAAGGAAAATCCTTCGTACAATTCGATCAAGTCATACGATGCAACTTTCAAAATTAAACATAACAAGTTTTACGAAGAAGTGTTTATCGTATGACAAAGAAAAATGAAGCCGTATGATATAACTTTGGGCGACCAATCTAAACTTTATGTCTTCACACTACGATCTAACAGATATAATTCTTTAGCCCTGCGGCTTGCTGGCTTCTTCCTTTCACTTCCCTCGGTTACATTCGAGTAGGCAATCATCCCACAACTGACTTTTCACGGATTCTATATATCATGCCTCTTAGGCTTCATATTTCTCGGACAAAGACAAACCAATTTTCATATGACTAAAGGAAACGTTGTACGAAACAATCATCGTATAACGGAAACCTGAAAACCGAAAATTGTTTCCTACAACAATCGGACATCTTAACACGAAAACTCTGGAATACTTGGCCTATCAATCTTGACAAAAGTTCTTTGGCCCTCGGACAATGAAACCTTCCACTACAGGTCCGAACCAGAATTCGGCACCCCCTTTACGAAAATTCTAAGCTTACATGACCTTAATGATAAAAAGAAAAATGCCATGGTCTGTTCCTTGACCAGCAACGTCCTCGGCTATGCAGTTGAACAAATCCTTCCTGCCAAGCCAACAGTTGAGCAACCACCCCTTCATCAGATCACCTAAACGGCTAAACGACAATCCACAACTTGTCTAAAACTGCCAATTGACAGTTACACAAATAATTATCGTATAACCAATAATCAAAAATTATACGATAATTCATCACAACGAGACTCAGTCCTAATAACCAAACGATTAACGGAAAGCTTGAACTTGTGAAAAGTCGATCAAGTTCTATATACTCCACATTTCACATTATGCCTGCAATATTTTACCCATAAAAACAAGGCATGTAAGAAAAACTCGTAACAAAGCTCTTGGAGTCATACGAAACATCCTTAAAAATACACTAAATAAATCTCGGAGGGCCGACTCTTCACAAAGCACAGTGACGGAAAATGCTTCTTCCTAGGGACAAATCTACGAGACCCCTTGGTCCTTATTCCTCTATCAAAAATCAAACTACTTAACATCCAAATAGGAACAATAGTTTTGGCTGCGAACATCCGCAGACAAACCAAAATGTTTCTCCAACACAAGGTTAACACTAAACTCTTGCAACACCGCAAAACTTCTTCAAGCCCGTGAATATTTCAAGCACGAAACGCGGCATACGAATGAAAAAATAATCTTCAGCATAGCGAGACTTCGCTGATATAACCTATTTATTACCAGTTCTAAGCCACCTTATAGACTCTATTTAGAGTCCATTATGTGTGTTTAGACTATGTTTTACAGTATTTACAGGTCTAGGTACTTATTGGAAGTAATTGGAGCTTTTGGGCTAGAGCATTTAGGATGCTCAGTCAGAAACTCAAAGTCGGATCCAGTTTATTATGAAGCATCAATCGACGTCACATATTGTCCGTCGATCGACAGCCAAGTCGGCTGCGAGATTTATGAAGACCTGAGAAATTACAAGTTTTACCCAGAAGTTTCATCATTTGTAAGACAAGTCCCTGGCCGAAATATTGACTATTTATTAGGGTTCTCTATCTTAGTTTAGGAGGCCGCCATAGAATTAGTTATAAGTGTTGGAATACCTTGCTAATCTATTGGAGAGAGAGAGCTGACCATTATTACAGAGAAAATATTGAACTCCTTATCTCTTTACTCAGTTTATTTAAATGCAATTTATTCAGACATTAATCTTGTTCTTTATTTCTATGTCTGAGTAATTCATTTTTAGATTTAGGTTTCTTCAATGGTATGTCTTGTTGATTTTATGGAATTGTCAGGGTAATCTTCTTGGTTCTTTTCTTAAATTTCTCTTAATGCTAAGTTGAATTTGATCACCTCAATCTTAGAATTTAGGGTTGCATACCCAAGCGAGAGCCTGGTTATGACCTTCAACCTATCTTAAACAATCTAAATAACTAGTAACAAATGAGAGTTGAATAAAAAATTTACAGAACCCATCAATCGAAAATTTACAGAAACCAATACCGTTTAGAAAGAGAATCGATCGATACAACCATATGGACATCGGTCGATACTCAACTGTTATGTGCGAGAGTGATCTGCTACTGAATAAAAACCCTATCAATCTATGAATCTACAATGCCTAATCTTATCTGAGAATTCACCCTAAGTCTAATCCCTTAATTTAACCTTCACAAAACAAATCAATCTTGAAATCACTTTAATTAATATTATTATTATCTAGCTTTAATTCGACAGTAACAATCTATTGTGGATTCCTAGAGTCTCTGTGGATTCGATCCCTATGTACTACACTGGACCTCTTATTTGAGAGAGTAAAAGTGGGAAATAGGGTTAATTTGAGAGTGATATAAAACCTCCACATCCAATTTGGCGCCGTTGTCGAGGACTCTTTTTTTATTACCATTAGATTTTGTTTAGAATATTGTTTAGATTTTTACTTTACTGTTTGTTAAATTATTATTTCCCTGGTTCTTTGACACATGTACTTAAAGCGTGAGAATATGAATTTGGGACAACAAGGATCGATAGGCGATCGACGCGAGTCCACTACTGTCGGGCGACACCCTTCCATTGCCATCGATCGATACCGATCAGCCGGAAGCAGGTAAGTACGCCTTTACTGATTCTGACAATAAGAATATAGTCTTGATAGAAACAATGAACAACAAAAGCAACGAAGCAAGCCAACTTGTTAAATATCAGGGGGCTGCAATCCCAAATCAAAACACTGTGGGAATCAAAATTCACACCTCAATTTCTGTAAATTAAGGAAAGTCAAGAAACCCTACCTTTCGCTGAGGTCCCGGATTCTATGTGAGAGCCAACGACAAGTAATTGAGTAAACGCGAAAAGTATGAAAAGATAACAAAACCAATTTAGAAATCAATAGATCTTTATTTCTAATTTGCATGCGAGTTCTCTAGAGACAAAAGTGTGCATGAAGCTTTTATGGAGGCGGGATCACAACGGAGTGAGTATAACACAAGCAGTAAAACGAGACTAGGTTTGCTAGCTCTACCACCTATGTCGAGAGAAACCTATGCGGCTGCAACTCGCTTAGCAATAGACAAAAAGACGAAAAGATTTTGAATGATTGGGACTGGACCTTAAGAAAGGCTGCCTACGTACCCCTTTCTAGGATCAAGTCGGACGTAGTTCAATAAAAGTGTGAACCAAGAGATCAAACTACTGGAGCAAGTTCGCTTGGTAATCAAGTGCCAGTCATAGAAACCAAGCTTGTCGAGAATAAAGCTTGTGGTTTCTAAGTGCAATGAGTTGTAGGGTCTAAGGAAATCAGGATCGTCGTACAAAGATGGAGAAACATCTGAGTATAACTCTGATGTGCTAGCCATTTAACATTACAAGAAAACAGTTTATTAACTGCAGAATTTAGTGAGGAAAACTAGATCTCGTAAATTTAAGTGAACTGTACGAGAAAATTACGAGGAATCATAGTTTCCTCGTGGATTCGTCGTGATTAAACGAGAAACACGTTTCCTCGTAAAATTGTCGTAATGTAGCGAGGAAATTACGTGGCAGGCTGCTTTTCCTTGTAAAGTTGTCGCTACGTTTACGTGTATTTTACGAGGAAACAATTTAGCGAGGAAATGACGAGGCCAACAACTTTTTAGTTATAAACGTGTTTTTGAAGGTTGTACACCGACCAATTTTCCTCGTAAATTCGTGGTAAAATGTCACATACCAATTCAAAATTTTCCTATAAATATGTTGTTTGAGTTTCAAATGAAACACACCCAAAAAAATGAAAACTTAAAAGAGAAAAAAATTGAAAACGGGAAAGAAAAAAAATGTTCGGAGATGGAAATATTTTCGAGTTGCGGAGGTGGATGTATACACACAGAGATGGTAACGGGAGAGTGACAAAAGAATATCTCGAAGGGCTGGAGACATTTATACATCAAGAAGATTCTACACCGCTCGCGCAGGAAAGCGGTAAGATATTATGTCTTGTCGAAAATGCAACAATTCAAAATTAGGCCCTCGTGAAAATGTTTGGAAGCATTTAGTAAATAGAGGTTTCACGCCACATTACTATATTTGGTTTCAACATGGAGAAGGTTATAGTTATTGTGGGAATGAAGCTAGCAGTAGTAATAGCAATTGTCAGGTTGAACCCGCGGTTGATCATTTGCATAATGAAAATAGTTACTATCAGGAGGAACAGATGGTAGATTATGATAGGGTTCATGATATGGTTGGTGATGCATTTGTAGCTCATGATGATGAAGCTGAAGAACCTAATATAGATGCAAACAAGTTTTATGAAATGTTAGATGCTGCGAATCAACCAATTAACAGTGGTTGTAGAGAAGGTCAACCAATTAACAGTGGTTGTAGAGAATATTTATGAAATGTCAGATGCTGACAATTGTATGATTTACTGGGGAGATGATGAGAAGTTATAAGAATATTGATTCTGCAAGAAGACACGATTCAAACCACAATGACGAGGGCGTCATAGGGTACCGTACCAAAGGATGTGGTACCTACCAATTACAGACAGATTGAAAAGATTGTACCAATCTGAGGAGACTGCCGGATGGATGATGTGGCATGCCAAGCATACTCAGACGGAGGGTAAGATGACTCATCCATCAGATGCAAGAGCTTGGAAACATTTTAACAATCTACATCCAGATTTCGCTAGCAATAGCCGAAATTTGTATCATGGATTATGCACAGATGGATTTAGTCCATTTGGAATGTCAGACAGACAATATTCATTGTGGCCAGTCTTTCTTACGCCAGCCTCGATGTGATGTATATAGAGAAGAATTTTTTTTAGAACATCCTCAACACAATATTGAATGTCCCAGAAAAGACGAAAGACAACATAAAATCGAGGTTGGACTTACCTGATATTTGCTCGAGAAGTGAGTTACCTATACAAAGCAATGGATAAGTTCCAGTGCCGATATTCAGATTCTCATCAGAACGAAAGTCGGTGTTGTTCAACTGGGTGGCATCAAAAGTGAAGTTCCCTTTGCATTTGCGGAGCTACTGCCAACAAAAGTACATGAAGCACTTAAAGGTTATATATATATATAAACATGGTTTAATTAAATTCTTTATATATATACACATTTTGACTACTAATGTCTTTAAATTCTGAAATATGCAAGAAATTGGAGCATTTTTCAGGGATCTGAGTACACACACTCTTAAAGAGGATGTCGTTCAACAACTTCATGAGAACATTCCGATCATACTGTGCAACTTGGAGAAAATATTCCCGGCCAGCATTTTTTGACGTCATGGAGAATCTAGTTGTCCACCTCCCGTATGAGCCATTGCTTTGAGGACCTATACATTACAGATGGATGTATCAGTATGAGCGGGCTATGAAAAAATTGAAAGGAAAAGCAAAAAACCTCACATGAGTTGAAAGTTCTATAGTTGCCGGAAGTTTGACGGAAGAAACATCACACTTCACATCATACAACTTTGCACCAAAATTACGTACCCGAAAACGAGCTCCAAGAAGGTATGATGATGGTGGTATTGTGCCGACATATATAGAAAAAGATGTTCCAGATATCTTTTGCCAAATTGGGCGATTTGGTGGGAAATTGAAAGAGGTTTGGTGGTCGAGTGATGAAGACATCCATAGTGCACACATTTACATTCGTCTCCATTGCGAGCATGCATTTATTCACTATTTTGAAAGGTAATTAAACTTATAATTACAAACATATACATATATATATTTGGATTTGATTAATTTAACAAAAAATTTCACAGCCAATTTGTTACTCAGGTTGAAGAAGCAATCCCACATATATCCACAATGGAGGTGGACAGAAGGAAAGATCAACACTTTATTAAGTTGTTGAGGAAACATGTATTATAACATTCTCTTAATTTTTCAACGTTCAGTAGGATTAATTTCAAAGTTCTTTTTCTTTTTACAGGTTGATTATGACGATCCAGATTACCCCGCATGGTTTCACGAATTAATTCAAGGTCTAGTTGCAAAGGTCACGACATCACCGATGTATGGTAAACACCGGGCGACAAGAATTATGGAATATGTGTGAAAGGCGAAAGAGATTTAAATGGGATCTTGCAGAAGATTATTGAAGTTGAATTCCCAGGGTTATTGAAGCTGTAATGCGTCCTCTTCAAGTGTGACTGGTTCGACCCCATCGTCAACAGAGGTGTTCGAGTTAACAAATTCGGTGTAGTTGATGTCAACGGTGGACGAAGATACAACAAATTCGAGCCTTACATATTAGTTTTGAAGCATACCAAGTTTGCGTCGTTCCATATCCTCGGATGACAACCTCGGGGATAAATTGTTTATCTGTTATCAAATTTACACCACGTGGACACATAATCACTGGAGAAGAACCACCTCTACAAGAAGAACAGACCAATGGAGTCATGGAACCTGATCAACAAGTTGATGACATCCTTCTCATCGATCCACATAATTGTGAATACGAAGATTTTCCCTACGAGACCACCTGCGAAGCTGTTGAAGACGAGTTTAACGAAAATGATGTTTCTGAATGATGATGTATTTTTATTTTGAATTTTAAGACTTAATGAATGTGTGTTAGTTTGTTTGATTATGAAAATTTAAGAAGTTATTGGTTTTACAAAAAAAAAAATTGTGTATTTAAGTGTTTATGAAGAAGTAGAGATTGAGGCTTAAGAAGAAGTAGACATTGATGTTATAAGTTAAGGAAGTTGGGGTTTGGGGTTTCGGTTTTTAGGGATTCAGAAACATTTCCTCGTAAATTCCTCGTAACCTACAAACACAGAGCTGGTTATTTACTCGTAAGCTTTTTCCTCGTAAATTCCTCGTGGGCCAAAACATGGGCCTGGTTATTTTGTCGTTAATTAACGAGGTATTTACGAGGAAATAAAATGCGGGAGTAGTTACGTTTCCTCGTAAATTCCTCGTGGGCTGAAAAAGCGGGCCTGGTTAAATCCTCGTAACCCAAAACACGGGCCTGGGTATTTCCTCGTAAATTTACGAGAACTTTACGAGGAAAAAAAAAGCGGGTCTGGGTAATTGCTCGTAAATCTATGAGGGCCTTACGAGGAAATATAATCGTCTACATTAACTCGACATAGACCACCTCTCTCATTCCTAGCAACTTCCTCTCTATCTCCTGTTAAGGTATTCTCTCTACTTCCTCTCTATCTCCTTTTAAGGTATTCTCTCTACTTCCTCTCTAGATAGTTAGGTAATTAGTTTAGGTGGTTAGTTTAGGTGGTTAGTTTAGGGAATTTAGCTTATTAGGTCGTAACTTAACATGTTTTTAGGTGGTTAGTAATATATTTACGTTTTTCTAAATGATTAATATTTTGTATTTTTTAGATTGTTAGACCTAATAAGCTTAAGAACGCGACTCATTACAGAGACATGTTTACCGAGCCTGGTACTCATATAGGCGCATCATCTTCAGCTCCCGGTTCTTCCGGTCCGGATGCTGTTCCTGAGACTCAGTCTTCTCAGAGATTCTCAATGTCGCCTTCGTTTGCTGCGCCACCACCTGTTCCTCCATTTGCTGCTCAGGATGACATGCCTCCTCCTCCTCCTCTTGCGGCTGCGGCCGGTGTTCATCCCGACTTGCACGTGCCGCCGACGGCTCCTTTTGCTACCTACACCGTCGAGGACCTTTTCGGTCAGCCAGGCAGAGATGGTTTACCAGTCTTAGATCCCGACCGACCAGAAGTCACTTTCTGGTACATTTCATATTTACCTGTCTACGAGCAGGTATAATTTTTTTAATTATTATTCGTTTAATATCTAACTTTTTAATTGGCTAACATTAATTTTTATTTTTTTCAAGGTCTTCCCTAAGAAATATGGACGTAGATTGGGGATTGGTTCCATTAACGATGTCCCAAGAGCGACATCGTCTTATGCTCAGCGACGGAAAGATGAGACTGCTCAGCTGCGTTCGGAGTTGAACGCGACGTGTTCTAATTTAAACATGATGCAAGCTAAAATGGGTTCATTCGAGGGTATCCTCGACGCTTTAGCGGCTGAAAATCTGTAATTGGAGATGATGTTAGCAGAGAGACGGAGAAATTTGGGCATTCTAGATCCATACCGTCATAACTCCTTAAACCCTTAGATCTTTGTATTTCTTTTTCTTGTAATGTAAATTTAAAACTTAATATTTATAAAATATTGTCGTTTTCTTATATTTTAATTTAATTTTTTTTAAATATTTTATTATAATTAATAATAAATGTAGAAAAAATAAGATTCGAAGTAAATTAGTCTCTAATTTTACGTGGAATTAACTACAAAATGTAGCGTGTCTTTTACGAGGAAAATTTTACCTGGATATTACGAGGGAATATTTACGAGAAGGTTACGAGGAAACTTTTACATGGAGTTTACGAGGAAATGTTTACGTTGAATTTACGAGGAAAATTATATGATTCGGTTACGAGGAAGAGTTTACGTGGTTTTAACGAGGAAACATTAGCGTGACTTTTACGAGGAAATGTAGGCCCGCGTTTACGAGGAAAAGTTTTCTTGTAAAGTTACGAGATTTTAGAGAGGAAATATGTCTTATGACGAACGTGGCACGACGTTTTGCAGTTCATGGTTATTTCCTCGTAAAAGCTCATTTACGAGGAAATAACCTCGAAAACAACCCTTGCTAAATAATTGTTTTCTTGTAGTGTAAGTTCGAAGATCTTCTAAGCTAGAATTTCTTAGGTTTAAATCTTCTCCTTCCTATGCCTTTTGCTTTAGCTCCCTTTACATATGTCTTCTGGTTCGGTTCCCCTTTCCCTTTTTGCCCTAGGTCGAGTTTATCGTTTCGCGAAAACATTCCTTTTTATCTCAATCTTCATCATTATCTTGCAAACATGACATTTATCTTGCAAACTTGACATTTATCTCTTCCTTCAAGATAAAAGATATACCATCATTTCAGTTGGGCTCCTTTTCATGTAAAACCGCGACTGGGCTTATAGTCGAGTTTTAGACCTTCTCGGGCCGTTTTTCGACTTACGCATTTTCACAATTTTATCGAAAGAGCACTTCTGAAATGACGTCAATTCCGACGAGAGTTCAATTTTTCGTATTGTGCAGGCAACCTTTAGGTGTTTAGTTAACTGTTATTGTTTTACACGATCAATTCAATCTTTATACAAGGAAACAAGTTCTTGCGGTAAAGTTCCAACGTCAATTCCGATCGAGACAAAACAAGAACGAGTTCTATCCGAATTCAAATGAAAGAGCTAAGAAATGAAAATGGATTGATGCATTCAACTCGCCGAATGGGGATTTGGATTGCATGTCCGATCTACCTCGCCCTTTCAGCGAGTTGGATTGCCCCAACTCGCCAAACGGGCGAGTTGGTCATCTTGTTCAATCCAACTCGCCCGTTTGGTGAGTTGGACTGGTCCAACTCGCTGAACGAACGAGTTGGTCGGCCTAGGTCGCTTAACTCTCCCATTCGGAGAGTTGGACTGCTCCAACTCGCTTAACGGGCAAGTTGGTCCGCCCACGTCGCTCAACTCGCCCGTTCGGCAAGTTTGACTGTTCCAACTCGCCGAACAGGCGAGTTGGTCGGCCCACGCTGGCCAACTTGCCCGTTCGACGAGTTTGACTGTTCCGACCTCGCTGAATGGGCTAGTTGGTCGGAACACGTCGCCCACCCCGCCCATTTGTTAAGTTGAACTAGTCCAACTCGGCAAACGGGTGATTTGGTCGGCCCACGCTGCCCAACTCGGCGAACGGGTGATTTGGTCAGCCCACGCTGCCCAACTCACCTGTTCTACGAGTTGGACTGTTCAAACTCGCCGAACAGGCGAGTTGGTCCGCCCACATCAACTCGCCGCACAGATGATTTGGTTGGCTCGTGCGGTCCAAATCACCCGTTCGGCGAGTTAGCCGGCTAGCTTGGCCAACTCTTCCGTTTGGTGAGTTGGACAATCGAGCCTTATAGTCGTTCCGTTGTTTCAATGCTCGGGAATCCGTTTGTCTGAGGGCTAGAATAACCTTTCTCGAGCACTTATCATTCGAGCCCTCCTTGGGGATCCATACGAAAAACGATTTTGATTTTCCAGCTCGTCTTTTTTTTTTAATATTATCTCTCTCTTTTCAAAGAGGACATTTCTCGGGAAGTTTCTAACGTTGATTCTCTCGGGACCATTTTGACTCCAACAGTTAGCCCCCAGCTTGTTAGAATCATAAGGTTCTAGCGAGCGGTTTAGTAGGTTTGGTATGTTAGGCGGAATCAACGATTCAAAAGGTTTGTTGAAAGTGTTCAACTTATTCCTCTAAGAGCAGAATGCAGCAGGATTGGGGCTGCACCTTGTGAAGGCTGCCTACGTACCCTTGTAGAAGGGATCAAGCCTTTTGTAGTTCATCCCGGAGGTAAGGTTCCTACTTCTTTTTTCCAGCGAGACCTTTATGGTTTAGCTGTGTGTTGTGTACAGATTATCAGGCATGTTGCTGCCAACGGAATCATATATTGGAGCTTTGCTGGCCTCAAGACTAGCCTCATAGGCTGTTTATTTTGGCCGAGTGTGGCCGAATTTATGTTTTTGGGACTGATATCGGTGGCTTCGGATTCTGGCGAGTTTGCGACATTTTTAATAAATAAACTAGGCTTTTAATTGAAAAGGAGTTTAAGTAGATTCATATTTTCGTTAAGTATAGAGGGAAGGATACGAGATGTTTCGGAGGTTTTCCAAACTTTTGAGAGCACTTAGATATGGACGAAGAGACATGCTTTCAGGATCTCGTATCTTTTCGATATCATGCCTTGAGACGTTAGAGACCAGTGTGCTGGGTTTAGGGTAAGACCTAGGTCTAATCACGGTTTTAGGGGGTGCGATGACTACTTCGGCTCACGTTTCTTGTATCGCTTTTGACCTAATTTCATCCCGCTTTAAAGTCTGTGACATGTTCTTGGCTTATGTGACTTGCATGGTAAAGAATCGAGCAGCTCTTCGAGGACAATTTTTAAGTCTCCCAAAAGTGCTAACCAAAATTTCAGATTTCTTTTATAGCGGTATTACCCTTGTGTCGGGTGTTCGAGAGCTATCTCTTCGAGATGGCTTAGTCTGTTTAGGACGTTAAGAGTTTGTTGTGATCAGCAACAAACTTATTGGTGGATATAATCAGATTTGAACCTTCGCGAAGGATACATGTTTAAGAAGTTGTCTATGTTTTATATTCCCGGAATGACTGTTTTTAAGGTGAGCATTACGTTTCGGAAAGTTTTGACGAAAAACAGTTCTCTGAGCATTAGCGACGTCTCGCTGTGTCGAAGGTCGGGTTTTTTCTTTCATATGCCGCAGTACGTGCTTGAAATATATGCGGGCTTGAAGATGTGTGGTATCGCAAAGTTTTTTTTTAACCTTATGGAAGAGAAACGTTTTGGTTTATTTCCAAGGAATTAGGACCAATGGGTCGCGTAAATATGTCCCTGAGAATATGCGACTTCCTTCTCTGTGCTTTGTGAAGAGTCAGCCCCCCCCCCCCGAGATTTATTTCGTGTATAGTTGAGGATGCTCCATATAGCTCTAAGAACTTTGTTACGAGTCTTTCCTTATGTGCCGCTTTTTACTTGTAAAACGTTGTGGGTTTAGAATAAACTGCGAAACATATTGAACTTTGTTGGTTGTCGACTTTATGTTTTCCATGCTAAGATGGCCAATGGTGGTAGAAATTATTTTTAACTTTAGGTATCACTTACACGATGAATGTTTCATATAATGTTTACCTATAGTCATACGAAAATTATTTTGTATTTGTATGATGAAGACAAAACCTAAGAGGCTCGATAAACAACCCGTGCGAGATGATTGCCTGCTCGGATGGAACCTAGGGAGATGGGAGGAAGAATCCAGCGAGCCGCATGGCTAAGGATTGAGATATGTAAGGTCATAGTGCAAAGAGATAAAGTATAGTTTTTTGTTCAGAGAAGAATTATATGACTGTTTTTAGCTATACGCAAATTGTCCAAAACACTTCTCCGTAAAACTTGCTACTTTCGTTTCCAAACGTTTATTTGCATAACATGGTGTTGCTATACGAAAGGTGTTTCCCGTAAGTTTTACGAGGAGTGAATGGCAGTAAATTGAGAATGTCTCTTGCAGATTACTCATGATATTTGCGAACGAGGAATGTGTTTTCCTCATTCTCTTCTCCGCATTGCGAAGTCGTTTTTCATGATACCGATCTTGTTTTTCCGTAGGCTCTTCTATATAAAATGTTATAGTTATACGAAAGTAATGCATGATCGGTTTATGAGGCATCGCATTGCCTAAATGATTTTCTGCCTACTGCTGGATAGTTTGCTTTGTCGAAAGCGTTTTCTTGGTGTCCGAGACAATATTTTGTTTTGAAGTATGGGAATATAGAAGTATAGTATACGTACCTACTCCCTCCCTTTTCAAACGAAGGAAAACGTCTGAACCGATATTTTGAAGCGTTGTGTACATTTTTTCTTTCGAAGATTGGGATAATCAACAATCCAGGTCGGTTTAAAGACGACGCTAGGATTGTGACTTTCAGGTTGACGACTAGGAATACGTCGGTTTTAAGAAACTTGCTAGGAACGAGTTGGTTTTAAGACGATGTTTGCGTTTCCAGTTCATTCTTTCCATAGGAAGCGAGCTGTGTGTGCGTGGCGATTGTTTCTCAGTTTTCCGAGAGTTTAGATCGGTTTGCAAAATCTGCCTGAGCAGCCGCAGAACAATAGATCGAGACAGAAAAATGCCTACGAATTAGTTGCTAGACAAGTCTCCTAGATCCTAAGTTCCCTAAATTATATATAGATATCCGAAGCGGTTTTATTTCTTAGTACCTTCCTACGAAAATTCCAAGTCTGATTTCAAAAAGTTCCAAGCCGGCCCTACCTTAGTTTTCTCAAAGCTTTGGGTTACCTCTTCTCCGTTTTGCTTGCTCATCTCCTCTTCCTCTTCTCGTGTCTGTACGCCCCTTGAGAATGGTAAAAATATTAGTTCTTTCTGGCCCCGTTTAGGCTCGAACATGTCTTGCGGTTTTATCGTAAAGGTCCAACGGTAACTCAAATCAAGACGAAACAAGAGACGTTTCGATCGAGATTCAAGGGAGAACACAAAGATGGAGATAAGGGCGAGTAGGGATCCCAATAAGGCAAATAGGACGCCCAAGAGGGCGAGTAGGACGCCCAACAGGTCAAGTAGAAGCAAGCCAAAGAGTTTAGGTGAGTGTTACTTGTTTTTGTCGTAAAATCTCAATGGAAACTCTGATTGAGATGAAACAAAAAGCGTTTCGTACGATATTCAACAGAGAAAACAAAGTAGAAGATCATCAGGGCTTGCCAAAGTTGCCATGAGGCGAGTTGGAGGGAATAAATCGTACTCACCATGGGGGCGAGTTGGACGGCGTGTGTCCAACTTGTTTTCATCATAAAAACTAAACGGACACTCCGATTGAGACGAAACAAAAACGTTTTGATTGGAATTCACATAGGAAATCAAAGGTGATCGAAAGGGTTGCTTATTTGATCAAAATCACCCGCTTGGTGAGTTGGACTGATCTAACTCGCCCAATGGGTGAGTTGGATAGTTTGTTTGGCCCAACTCGCCCGTTCGGCAAGTTGGACTGGTACAACTTGCCCAATGGGCGAGTTTGGACATCTCGTTGGGTTTAACTCGCCCGCTCGGCAACTTGGACTGGTCCAACTTTCCGAACGGGCGAGTTAGAAGGCTCATTTGGTCCAACTCGTCCGTTCGGCGATTTGGACTAGTCCAACCTGTGCGTCCAACTTGTTTTGATTGTAAAATCTCAACGGAAACTCCAATTGAGACGAAACGAAGAACATTTCGATAGGGATTCAAAGGAGAACGCAAAGGTATTCCAAAAGACTGGTAGTTTAGTTAAAATCGCCCGTTCGGTGAGTTGGATGGTTTGTTTGGTCCAACTCGCCCGTTCGGCGAGTTGGACTGGTACAACTCACCCAATGGGAGACTTTGGACGTCTCGATGGATCAAACTCACCCATTCAGCGAGTTGGACTGGTACAACTCGTTGAACGGGCGAGTTAGACGGCTCGTTTGGTCCAACTTGCCCGTTCGGAAAGTTGGACTGGTCCAACCTGTGCATCCAACTTGTTTTGATCGTAAACTCTCAACGGAAACTCCGATTGAGACGAAACGAAGATCGTTTTGATTGGGATTAAAAGGAGAACGCAAAGGTGATCCAAAAAATGCCATTTTGGTCAAATTTGCCCGCTCGGTGAGTTGGACGGTTTGTTTGCTCATAATTGCATGTTCGTCTAGTTGGACTGGTCCAACTCGTCCAATGGGCTAGTTTGAATGTCTCGTTTGGTCTAACTCGCCCGTTTGGTGAGTTGGAATGGTCCAACTCACCGAACGGGCGAGTTAGACGGCTCTTTTTGTCCAACATGTGTGTCCAATTTGTTTTGATCATAAAATCTCAATGGATACTCCGATTGAGACGAAACGAAAAGTGTTTTGATTGGGCCTCTAACTAGAACGCAAAGGTGAGCCAAAGGACTACTAAGCCAGTCCAACTCGCCCGTTTAGCATGTTGGATTGGTTCAACTCGCCATACGGGGGAGTTGGACTGGTCCAACTCCCGAACGGGCCAGTTAGACGGCTTGTTTTTTCCGATTCGAGTTTTGATGGTATGCTGTCCAGGTTTTGATTCGAGTTTTGATTCGAGTTTAGGGTTTAGGGTTTTCCGATTCGAGTTTTGATTCGAGTTTAGGGTTTTCCTATTCGAGTTTTGATTCGAGTTTTGTTGAGCTTTAATTTTAACAAAGTTATTCTTCGAAATGTCATGATTTTAGTTTTACGAAATTTTTTCATAAAATGTTGTTGAGTTCAATTTTGTGAAAGTCGTTATGTCATCGTGTTTTCGTGCTTGGCTGTACGAGAGCTATTTTCTCGAAGAAATCACGGTTTAGCCTCTATTACTTTGGTTGTCATGAGCTTAATTATTGGTAGTCGACTTAATCAGAGATTTTATCGTTTCCCCATGATTGATCCGAGGGGATTTTGAGTAGTTTTTCCGAAGTTTAAATGACACTCATCGAGAGTTCACTGAATATGTCACGTAGAATCATAGCTATAATTTTTACGAAATCATAGGTTTCAGATAACGTTTTAGCAGTGAGGGATACGATCTCTCATTTTGCTTAGTTTATTTTTCGTTACTGTTTTAGGTTTAAAGTGATTCAATAGAGATCAACTTCGTTTCTTCGAAAATTGTTCGGAAGAAGTACAACAGTGGGGGTTGTGCGCCTGATTTCTTGCGCTTCCTATCTTCGTGACTAATCTAGGGTTTCTCCGCAATATCTGGGAGTGCAACTTTGTTTTTCCAAAAAGTTTTCAAAAATTTTCTTTTTGGTCGAACCCTTATGCGCTGAGATTTTTCCAACTCAGTAATGAGGCGATCTTTACGGCGCTTCATAGTTTTTATCCCTGCCCTTTCTTTTTAGTGAGAGAAATCGCGAGCTTGATTCGGTGCCCCGCCCGTGGCGAAGAGACGCGACTACGTTTTCGATTTTCCTTTGCATAAGCGTTAGCGAGGGAGCAGTCACGACTGGAGTTGTTTTACCAGCGTTGTTGCGAGCTGCGGTATTGTCTTTCATATTTCCAGACATTTTTTCGATCAAGCGTTTTGTGGCCATGAGTTAGAGTAATCCGACCCCCGCCCTCCTTCTAGCGCCAAACTATGGGAACCAAAATTCACACAATCGATTTCCGTAAATTAAGAAAAGTCAAGAAACCCTTACTTTTCCTGAGGTCCCGGATTCTCTGCGAGAGCCAGTGACAAGTAATTGAGTAAACGCGGAAAGTATGAAAAGATAACAAAACGAATTTAGAAATCAATAGATCTTTATTTCGAATTTGCATACGGGTGCTCTAGAGACAAAAGCGTGCATGAAGCTTGTCTGGAAACGGGATCACAACGGAGTTCACCCCTTTTGAGGATCAAGTCGGACGTAGTTCAAATAAAAGAGTGAATATAAAGAAACGTCTGAATATAACTCGGCTGTTCTAGCCACCTAACTTCTAATTTCTTCTAAGCTAGAATTTCTCTAGGTCGAAATCTTCTCCTTCCTATGTCTTTTGCATTGGCTCCCCTCATATATGCCTTCGGGGTCGGTTCCCCTTTCCATTTTGCCCCTAGGTCAAGTTTATCGTTTTGCGGAAATATTCTTTTTATCTCGATCTTCATTATTATCTTGGAAACTTGACATTTATCTTCCGAAATTGACATTTATCTCTTCCTGAAAGATAAAAGATAGACCGTCATTTCAATTGGCCTTATTTCCGTGTAAACCGCGAGTAGGCTTTTAGCCGAGTTTGAGACCTTCTCGAGCCATTTTTCGACTTAAGTGTTTTCACAATTTTATCGAAAGAGAACTTCTAAAATGACGTCGATTCCGACGAGAGTTAGCTTTTTTGTATAGTGCAGGCAACCTTTAGGTGATTAGTTAACTGTTTTCGTCTTCCACGATCAATTCAAACTTTATACAAGGAAACAAGTTCTTGCGGTAAAGTTCCAACCTCAATTCCAATCGAGACAAAACAAGAACGAGTTCAATCCGGTTTCGAAGGAAGGAGCTATGAGGACGGGATGAAAATGGATTGACGCATTTAACTCGCCGAATGGAGAGTTAGATTGTATGTCCGACACAACTCACCCCCGTTTGTACGATCCAACTCGCCCGTTCTGCAAGTTGGATTGTTCCAACCCGCCGAACTGGCTAGTTGGTCGGCCCACGTCGCCCAACTCACCTGTTCGGCGAGTTGGACTGGTCCAACTCGCCAAACGGGCGTTTTGGTTGGCCCACGCACTCCAACTCGCGACTCGCCCATTCGGCGATTTGGACGGCTTTCTTGGCTAACTCTTCCATTCGGTGAGTTTGGACAATCGAGCATTATAGCCGTTTCATTGTTTTGGTGCTTGGGAATCCGTTTCTCTTAGCCCTAGAGTAACCTTTCTCGGGGACTTATCGTGCCAGCTCTCCTTGGGGATCCATACGAAACTCGATTATCGATTTTCTTGCTCATTTTATTTTAAATATTATCTCTCTCTTTTCAAAGAGGATATTTCTCGGGAAGTTTCTAACATTG